>JADRCH010011704.1:0-12352 GCA_019843965.1 Rhynchomys soricoides
CAGCCTCACAAAAGCTAGAAATAAAATATCTAACAGTCTGAGCCATGGTCCTTCAGGGTCTCTCTGTTACAGTCACTCAGCATGTGTGAGAATGTGGAATACAAGAACATGGAATGTCTGTGGTTTTATTATCTCATTATTTCTATTATGCCTGTCTTCCTTTTCTGTTAGCATATCCTCCCTCAATGTGGCTGCAGATGACAAGCGTACTCATGTTGGGTTTTTGCCTACGTCTCTAAGCATGGGTTATCTACCCAGCCCATGGGTCTCTTCAGATGGGAGGCCAGTGTGACATCAGAAAGACAGTGGTAGATGCTACTACATCATCTCCTTCCAAGCGGGGTGTCCTTCCACAGTGCC
Source organism: Rhynchomys soricoides (assembly GCA_019843965.1). Taxonomy (NCBI): domain Eukaryota; kingdom Metazoa; phylum Chordata; class Mammalia; order Rodentia; family Muridae; genus Rhynchomys; species Rhynchomys soricoides. The sequence continues at coordinate 361 of JADRCH010011704.1, forward strand.
CACCTTCACAGGGAGCAGAGCCACACCTCACATCATCACCACAGGAGGATTGTCTCATGACCGTGGAGTCCTTGCATTTATATAGAAAAATAGTCATGAGAACTAGGAAAGGCTGACTCTTCTGGCATTCAACATTCAACCCACTCTGGCCAGGTAGGCAACACTCACCCTTTCTTTCCTCCTTCCTCCTCTCTCTCCTTGTCTCCCCCCTCTCTCCTCCACTCTCTTTTCCCCTTTCCCAGGGTCTTGCCATGCTCGGCAAGCACCCACGGAACTATACCTCTGCCCTCACCCTTTTCTGTTTTGTTTTGAGTCAGGTTTCACACTGTAGCTGGGCTTGAACTTGTGATCCTCCTGCCTCAGCCTCCTGAGTGCTGGGATTACAAGTGTGTACCACTATATCTGGTAGCTCCCCCTCTTTCTAGCATTTGCTTCCCCACCGTGTGTGTGTGCGTGTGTGTGTGTGTGTGTGTGTGTGTGTGTGTGTGTGTGTGACATGATGCCATGATGTGCTTGTGGAGGTTGGCTCTCTTCCTCCCTTCTTCCACTATGTGGATCCTTGGGAACTGAACCAAGGTCATCAGATTTGGCAGTTCAGTTGTAAGTGCATTTACTGAGCTATCGCATCAGCCCCCTATTCCTTTCAGAGATAGAGTCTCCTGATGTTGGCCTATGAAATCTTAAGGCTCAAACCATCTTCTCATTTTATCTCTGGAGTTAATGGGGTGTGCCACCATGCCCAGCTGGTACTTATCCATCTCTACTTTACAAATGAGGAACTGAGAGTCAGACAACACAGCAAACCCAAGATCACAGGGCCTAAAAGTGGCAGAGCAGAGTGGGCTCATGATCCATAGTTGAAAGAATTTCATTGATGCAAAACTCAGTTGCTTTATTTACTCTATGATATTCCCAACAGGGAAATCAAAAACAATGAGTAGGCTTCAGAGAGCTGCCAGAAATGACCATTCTTCCACTGTAGAGCAGGGTGTGAGAAGCCACAGCACAGTCGTGGATCAACTGGTGAGCTTTGGGCAAAGGCAGATCTGAGTTCAGCCATTTTCTGATTGGAGCCCTCTGCTCAACCGAGAGAGCAAAGGAGAATGCCTGGCACAAAATTAGGCAGCACAACTTTCCTTCAGTGCTCTGACCTCACTGAAGCATGGGTCATACATCAAGCCAGGCTACTACCTTCTCAGCCAGGGATGCAAAGGGCAATACAGCTCTTCCTGCCACTAATGAAATATCAGAGAATCTCAATTGATCAGCAGGCATGTGCTTTCCCTGGATCAAACCAGTGATTAGAAAAAATTACTTGTATAGTTCTTTAATTAAAAAAATTATAGTTGGGGCTGGAGAAATGGCTCAGAGGTTAAGAGCACTGACTGCTTTATCAGAGGTCCTGAGTTCAATTCCCAGCAACCACGTGATGGCTCACTACCATCTGTAATGGGATCCAATGCCCTCTTCTGGTGTGGCTGAAGACAGCTACACTGTTACTCACATACATAAAATAAAATCTTTTTTAAAAATTATTTATTATTTATATTAATTATTAATTGTTAATTATTTATATTAATTAAAATAGTGTGTATGTGTATATCTGTGTATCTGTGTGCAAGTATGTACATTTGCTATGAGTCCAAAGGAAGGAGTCAATCCCTTAGGCCTTCAGTTACAGCTCAGTGTGAGCCGCTCCACATGGGTGCTGGGAACTGAACTGGGTCCTCTGCAAGAGCAGTGCAAGAGCTCAGCCGTCTCTTCAGCCCTGTATTTCATTTGTTTGTGTGTGTGCATGCCTGTGTGCACCATGGTGCACATGTGGAGATCAGAGAACAGAGACAGGTAGACTACACATAAGTGAATGCCAGTGGAGGTCATGCAGTAAATTCTAGGTCAGCCTGTCCTGCAAGAAAGACTGTGTCAGAAAAAAAAAATCAGAGCTACAAGACCCCAGAAGTAGGCTGGCAAGATGGCTTAGTGACTCAAATGCTTGTCACCAGGCCTGACAACTTGAGTTCCATCCTCAGGAGCTATATGATGGATGGAGAGAACAGCCTCCTGTAAGTTGTCCTCTGTCCCCTGAGTGCTAAGACTGAAGGTGTGTCCCACCTGTGTGGAGCTCTTTAGCTCTGTTTGTATGTTTGTCAATGAGTTGGATAACATTTCCCCTCTGTGTGTCTGGGGGGGCTTAGCTGAGAGACTGTGAATGAGCTATAGGGCTCATAATGCACTGTAGATAGGACAGGTTCTCAGTGTTCCTCTGTGTCAGGGTTTCTTATGGTAATCTAAGTTGCTTTTATGTTAACACATTTGTTCTGTAGACCTATAAGTCCCTCATGGACAAAGACTGGATTTAATACAGTATTGAGTAATGGGATTCTAAAAGCCAAGTGGTATTTTTTCTTTTCTTTTCTTTTTCTTTTTTGAGATTTTACTTTCTGCCTCTGCCTCCCAAGTGCTGGGATTAAAGGCATGTGCCACCACAGGAGACCTAAGTGACATTTCTCTAGACATGTCTCATGCCCTTTGGGAAAACGACTTCCCTCTTCCTTGGTGTGCCTGGAAGTTCCACTATATGTGGCTTAGAAACGAGACCTTGCAAAATCTCATGTCAGGACTTCGGTGTGTGATAGGTTCTCAGATCTGAATCAGATAGGTCAAAAGCTACTGCACAGGGACTAGGGTGAGGCTCCACTGGTAACATGCTTGCTGAACAAACATAGGAATCTGAGTTTGGGTCCCAAGAACCCCACATGGAAGCTGGGGATGGCAGTGTGTGTTTATAACCACAGCACTGGGGGAGGAAAGGAGACAAATGGGTTCTAGAAGCTCCCTGCCCAATCATCCTGACCAAATCAGTGAGCTCCAAGATCAGTGGGGGACCCTGTCTCAAAGAATACAACCAGCATCTAACTGTGGCTGTCACATAGACCCATACCAAGTGCACATGTGTACAGTGTGTCCCGACAAGAATGTATAGGGTCCTCTTCAGAGTCTTATTCCAAAACCAGGTGTTTTCTGTCTTTTACCTTCTGCTCATCTTAAGGGCAACATGTGACATTTTCCTGCTGCATGTGTTTCTCCTTCTGTCTCTCATTGTGGTGTCTGAGCACTGTTTCATGTGACTACTGGGCACCTGAGTCTCCTTCAGGATGCTTAGGAGTCTTGAGGGCTGTGTGGCTCTGATGAGCATCCTGAGAGTCTTGTTGTCATGTTTCCTAATATTTGTGCACCTTCCTTCCTAAAGCCTTGTCTCAAAAAACTAGACCTGGGTGGCATCTGCTGGTGCCTGCTGAAGGGCACAGAGTCTCTTTGTAGTCATCCCCTGTAGCTGGAATCACACAGGACAAATTGCAGAGTGCCTGGAATAAATATGTGAGTATTTTCGAGCTGTGGTGACTCTGATTGTTAATCTGGGTGCCTTGTTGCAGGGCAGGTCTCTGAGATTGACTGCTTCCAGTCTGTGGATGCTGTGTGACTTGGCAAGCCTGCCACCCAAGACTCATTTGGAAGCTAAAATGTACAGCACTGCCTCTCAGGACGTATACTGGATATGACTGTCACTGGGAACTAGTGGCTTCTTGGCTGCAAAGAACCTGTGGGGCCCAGTGTTACCTGTCTGGGTCTTCCATGACAGCTTAATTGTCCTTCAAATTACCTTCAAGGCCCTGGGCCTTGAAGACTGGTCCTGGCCTATCTCTCATCCTCCCTCCCAACCTGGTCATCACTGTCTGTATTTCTGCACCCTGAGAGCAATTGCTCCTGGTTCCTTGGATATGATCATGAATTTTGAAATCAGAGCACTCTGTATTAGAGTAATGACTTCATTCGCACGTGCTGGGTGCTATGTGCAGTGACAGACACACAGAAATGACTCAACAAATTGTTTAAAAAAATGATTCCTGGGGCACAGAGGTGACTTAGTTAGTAAAGTTCTTGCTGCTCCAGTCTGAGGACCTGAGTTCAGAGCCCAGCACCCATGTGAAAATTCAGGCATGGGAGTACATTGTCAGGAACCCCAGCCCTGGAGAAACAGAGACAGGGGGATCCCTGCCACTCACTCACTGTCCAGTCTAGTCAAATCTGTGATGTCCAGTGTCAGTGAGAGACCTGCCTCAGAAAACACAGCGGAGAGTAGCTGAGGAAGACATCCAATGTGATCTCTGGCATCCCCCCTCCCCCCCCATATCACCTGTTGAGATGTGGTCTTTTAGTTCCTTGTAGCCTGATCATTTCTCTTGAGATGTGCAGTCATATCTAGCTCCTGGCTCATAGTGGTTCAACATGTTTTTAAGTGTGATGACTTAGTGTAGCTCAGTGCAACTATTTTTCAAGCTGTTGTGTTGGAAAATAGAGGTAGCAGGTTGTAAACTTTTTTAAAAGCTAGAGGAAGATTCTAGAAGCATGGAAGACCAGAGAGCTTAACTAGACAGCTAACTCTTTTCTTAGCTAGATAGTACTTACACTGGAGGATCCGTCAGACTGAACTGTTGGGAAAACCTGGAATCTATTTTTTTATTATTTTATTTTTTTGTTGTCACTGTGACACCCTGCATTCTATCTGATCACAGATTAAAGCTGGATATCAACAACAGAAACAATAGAAAGTTTATAAACTCATGGAAACTGAACAGTTCCCTGCTGGATGAAAAATGGTCAAGACAGAAATTAAGAAAGAAACTAAAGACGTTTTAGAATTGAATAAAAATGAAAATGCCACATACCCAAACTTATGGGACACAATGAAGGTGGTCGTAAGAGGAGAGTTCCTCTTTTTTTTTTTCATATTTTATTTACATTTCAAATGTTTCAGATCTCCCCCTTGGAACCTCCCCATTCCCTCTGCCTTCCCCCTGCCAATATGGGGATATTCTCCAACCCACCCTCCCACCCACCCACCCACTCTCGTCTTTCCTCTTTGTCATTCTCCTATACGGGGGGATCTAACACCCTCAGGACCTAGGGCCTCTCAAGAGGAGAGTTCTTAACACTAAGTGCCTACATTAAAAACTGGAGAGATCTCATATTAGTAACATCATCCCTGAAAGATCTAGAAAAAACCCCAGAGAAGTAGATGGCAAGAGGTAATCAGACTCAGGGCTGAAATCAATAAAATAGAAAGAAAACCAATACAAAGTATCAATAAAACAGAGGAGGTTCCTTGAGAAAATCATTAAGATTGACAAATTCTTACCAAAGTAACTAAAATGTGGAGAGAAGATACAAATAACAAAATCAGAGTCTGACAACAAACTCCCGGGAAACCTAGAGAGCCATAAGGACTCCACTCACCTGTACTCTACCAAACTGGAAAGTCTAAAAATAGGTAATTTTTTTTTTGATACGTACAACTTACCAAAGTTAAATCAAGATCAGATAAGCAATTTTAATAGACCTACAACCCCTAGTGAAATAGAATCAGTAATTAAAACTCTCCAACCCAAAAGAACCAGAGCTAGATAGACGGCTATGGTTCAGAATTTTACAAGACTTACACAGCAGAATTAACACCAATATTCCTCAAAGTATTCCAAAAAATATATACAAAAAGAAACACCGCTCAATTATTTTTACGAGGCCACAATAACCCTGCTACCCAAACCACATAAAGACCCAACAAAGAAAAAACATTACAGACTATTTTTTCGTTAAGAATATGGATGTAAAAAGTCTCCACAAAATACTTGCAAACTGAATCCAAGAACACATCCATAAGATCATCCACTATGATCAAGTAGGTTTCATCCCAGAGACATAGCTCAAAAACTACAAAATACCTTGGGGTAACTCCGAGTGAGAGGGTGCATGATAAAAACTTGAAGATGTTGAAGAAAGAAATTGAAGAAGATGTCAGAAGATAGAAAGATCTATGCATTAAAAATAGTTCATAGATCAACAGGGTTAATACAGTAAATATAATCAATCAGAGATCAATAGGGTTAATATAGTATAGTAAAATTGGCCATTCCAATAAAAGCAACCTACAGATGCAACACAATGCCCATTAAAATTCCAACATAATTCTTCACAGAACTTGAAACAACAATTTTCAGCTTTATATAGAAACAACAACAACTACAATAACAACAAAACTAGGACAGCCAAAACACTCATGGATGATGCTGGAGGTTGATGATTCACAATCTTAAATTCTATTACAGAACCATAGTAGTAAAACCCAGCATGGTACTGGTGCAAAAGCGGACATGTTGGTTGAAAAGAACTGAAAGTCCCAGACATAAGTTCACCTATGGACACCTGATTTTTGATAACGAAAGCAGAAATACACACTGGAAAAAAGACAACATCTTTAACAAACGGCACTGGCCAAACTGGATGGGAACATGTAGAAAAGCACAAATACATCTGTACTTACCACCCCTTACTAACCTCAGCTCCACACAAATTAAAGGCCTCAATATAAGACCAGATACACTGAATCTGATAAGAGAGCGTGGGGCATAGTCTCGACTTCATTAGCACGGGAAAAGACTTTCTGAACAGAAATAGCACAGACTCTAGGAACAATAAGTGGGACTTCACGAAACTGATAAGCTTCTGCACAGCAAAGGACACTATCATTCAGACAAAGCAGCAGCCTACAGAATGGGAAAAGATTTTAACCAACTACACATCTTATAGAGGGCTAAAGTCTAAAAATATTAAACTAAAACAAAACAAAGCAAAACAAAAAAACCCAAACAAACAAAAAACCCTGGACATCCAAAAAACAGCCCAGTTAAAAATGGGGTACAGATCTAAACAAAATTCTCATAAAAGGAAACGGAAATGAGCACAAGCATTTAAAGGAGTGTTTAACAACCTTAGTCACCAGGGAAATGCAAATAAAAACTGCTCTGAGATTTCATCTTACAGCCATCAGAATGGCCAAAATCAATAAAACAAATGACAGCTCATGCTGGCGAGGATGTGGAGCAGGGGTAACACCCATCCATTGCTGCTGAGAGTGCTAATTTGTCCCGCCACTATGGATATCAGGGTGGCAGCTCCTCAGGAGATGGGTATTGATCTTCCTCAGTGTTCAGCTACACCGCTCTTGGGTATATATCCAAAGGACACTAAATCCTGCCACACAGACGCTTGCTCAGCCTTGTTTATGCTGCTCTACTCATAATAGCCAGAAACTGGAAACCACCCAGATGCCTGTCAACAGATGATCAGATGAAGAAAATGCACTACATTTACACCATGGAATATTACTTAGCTGTTGAAAAAAAATAAGATCATGAAATTTTCAGGTGAATGGATGGAACTAGAAAATGTCATCCTGAGTGAGGTAAACTGGACCTGGAGAGACAAATATGGCATGTATTTACTTATGTCTGGATGCCTGCTCTTTAACCATTAATAAGCAACTACAATGCGTAAAACCACGGAAGTTAGGTAGATAGTAAGGGACTAAGGGGTGGGATGGTTCTCCCTAGGAAGGGGGGATGGAATAGGTAGTTAAGGATGGCCGGTGGGGGATGGGGTCTGGAAGTGGACGACCAAACAGGGAGGAAAGAGGGGAACGAGGGAGGACCAGCCAAAATTAAGGGCTGCTTGAGGTGTCATATGGAAACCTACTACAGTAGAAGCTTCCTAAAATATATACCTATCTGAAGGTGATCTTAATGAAACTGCCAAGTAATGCGGAGACAGAGACCCAGCTGGACATGAGCTCCCTTCTGAAGTGCTGGGATTAGAGGTGTCCTTCACCACACCCAGCCGCCTGGTTGTTTTTGTTTTATATTATAAAAAAGTCAGCATTACTTTATTAAGCAGAAAGGTTTTTTTCAACCTTTTATTCATTCTTTGTGAATTTCACACCATGTACCCTAGTCCCGTCCATCTCCTTGTCCCCTTGTATCCACCCTGCACCCCTGCAACCTCCCCACCAAAATAAACAAAAAACAAACAAAAAAACCCAAATGAAACCAAAATAAAAACAAAACATCTCACTGTGGAAGCTGCAGTGTGTCCCAGTGTGTCCTACAGTACACCCTTTTGAGCACACTTCTTTGCTTGTAAATGTTAGTTGCAATGAGCCATTGGTCTGGTTGGAGGCCTCTGGCTTCTGCTTTACAATCAATACTGGATCCTCACTGGGTCTCCTCTTGGACAGATATCCTGTCTTTGCCCTGTGTCATGGAGATCCTGCAGCTTTGGATCTGCAGGACTGACTCCAGCAGTTGATAGAAGGAGTAGATTTGGGGTGGGTCAACTCAAAGGCCTGGATCTGGGCCTGGGTTGTAGCTGAATTGGTCAGCCCACCAGCTCTCCTGTACCCACACCACCAGGGAAGGCTCTTCAGCATTGTCTTGGCTAGCTCATGCAGTCCACAGGGGGCAGAGCCATCTCTCCTGCTTTCATGTCCCCAGGACTGCTCACCCTCGCCTATTTCACCAGGGCCAGGTCTACCTGGTAACCCAGGTAAGGTGCAGGGTTCGCTCTCCTGAGTGCTGCAGCCGTCCAGGTGTGGGGCCAGCTTAGCAGTCCTTGGGCATTCACATGGTCCCAGGTGGCAGTCCAGACCAGGGACATCCGAATGGCCTTTGATGGTAATATGAGGCACAGACATCGACAGAGACCCCTGCTGCTGCATGGCCAGGGACCCAGACATAACCCTCAGCTCAGCATGAAAAGGTCAGCTCGGGAACTTTGAGATATTCCACCAGGGTCCCCTCCCCACTCTGAGCACACAGAAGAAAAGGTTAGAAAGCACTTAGGCTTAGAGGGAGGGGCTGATTAAGCCCCTGCTACCTCATTCCCTAAAGACCAATCAGTTTAAAAGTCACACTGTTTTGCCAATCACATTGTACCTAATGGTGGCTGCTCTTAAATCCTATTTAAGGTTCCTGAACAGGCTCTGGGGGGTTGCCCTCCCATCTTGGCATGTAGAGCGGCCTCAGCCAATAAATTGGCTCTTGCCTTTTGCATCAATCTCCGACTCCGTGTGTCCATTCAGAGGGTCTTCGGTAAGTTAAGACTCCCCAGAGTCTTACAAGCACATGACCTCTGGTGGCAGTGCAGGCTACTGGCATCAGGCCGTTCCTCTCTACCCTCCTGTCCTCGGCTCCACCTCTCTTCAGAGTGCTCAAATCGTTCTGCTTCTCCTTCTTTCCCATCTCTTCTCCACAGACTTTCAACGTCTTAGTGGCTCCTGCTGCAGGCGGGCCATGCTGTGTGGGCAGGCCTGTGGGTGTTACTATTTTTGAAAGCCCCTCTCCCCCCTTTCTTCCCCTCCCTCTCCCCATCCCTCCCTCTCTCTTTCGTTTCTTTCTTCTTCCTTCTTTTCTCTTTTTGTTTTGTTTGTTTGTTTGTTGTTGTTTTGGTTTTTCGAGACAGGGTTTCTCTGTGTAGCCCTGGCTGTCCTGGAACTCACTCTGTAGACCAGGCTGGCCTCGAACTCAGAAATCCACCTGCCTCTGCCTCCCAAGAGCTGGGATTAAAGGCATGTGCCACCACTGCTCGGCTATTTGTTGTTTTTTGAGACAGGTTTGTGTGTGTGTGTGTGTCTAGCCCTGGATGTCCCAGGGCTAGCTCTATAGACCAGGCTGGATTTTGAACTCAGAGATCTGTCTGCTTCTACCCCCTGAGTGCTGGGATTAAAGGTGTCATGTGTCTTTATAATTGCTACCTGATTGTTTTCTGTTTTGTTTTGTTTTTCCTTTGTATTACAGCCCCGGCTGTCCTGGAACTCAGACCAGGCTGTCTTCAAACTACAGAGGTCCGCCTGCCTCTGCCTCTGGAGTGCTGGGATTAAAGGCGTTTGCCACCACACCTAGCTGCCTGTTTGTTTTCTAAGGAAAGACAGAAGGGCACAGAATTGGAGGGGATGAGGGGAGGAACTGGGAGGAGCAGGGGAGGAAAACAATAATCAGAATATATTGTATGATGACAAAAACTATTTTCAATAAAAGAAGAAGAAAGTTGAGCTGGTTGTTGTGACTTCAAATTGGAGCTATATAATATCAGAAGATGAAATCCTCACGGTCACCACAGAGGAGGAAAAAATACATAATAAAGTGTGCACATTCAGAAAATGTCTATAGAACATGCATACATATTGTACTGGCTGGTTTTGTGTGTCAACTTGACACAAGCTGGAGTTATCACAGAGAAAGGAGCCTCCCTTGAGGAAATGTCTCCATGAGATCCAGTTGTAAGGCATGTTCTCAATTAGTGATCAGGTGTGGGAGGGCCCCTTGTGGGTGGTGCCATCCCTGAGCTGGTAGTCTTAGGTTCAATAAGAGAGCAAGCTGAGCAAGCCAGGGGAAGCAAGCTAGTAAGTAACATCCCTCCATGGCCTCTGCATCAGCTCCTGATCCCCGACCTGCCTGAGTTCCAGTCCTGACTTCCTTTGGTGATGAACAGCGATGTGGAAGAGTAAGCTGAATAAACCCTTTCCTCCCCAACTTGCTTCTTGGTCATGATATTTTGTGCAGGAATAGTTGACTAAGACACACATGAAAGGAAAGAAAACAAAGCATTTTACTGTGAAGAATGAATCAGCTGAACACAAATGGAGGAAAAAAATGCAAGGATCAAGGGATAAAAGCTGTAAGAGGAAAAGAAAATGCATAGTGAAATGGTAATCACTTTATCAATGATCAGTTTACATGTGTAAGTGCATTTTCCAGTCAAAAGGCAGATGGGCAGAACAAATTTACAAAAATGTGATCTAACTACCCGCAAAGCACAAGAAACCCATTTTGAGCCACAGACACGAAGAGGTAGAAAGTGAATGGAGGGCGAACATTCCACGCAAGCGTAGACAGGGGAGAGGAGGGCGGCTATAGATAAGGCAGTCACCAAAAGACAATCGCTGTGTGATTCTACTTAGTGAGGGACAGCCTGGTGCACAGAAACAGAAAGCAGGAATAAGACAGAAGTGTTGATCTCTGACCTCCACGCATGCACGCACACATGCACACACACGCACACACACACACGCATACACGCACGAACGCGCACACGCACGCACACGTGCACACGCACGCACGCACGCACACGCACACACACACGCACGCACACACGCACGCACGCACACGCACACACACGCGAGCACACACACGCACGCACACACGCACACACGCACGCACACACATGCACACACACACGTTAGTGCACATGTCTGCACATGTGCATGCAACTAGGTAACATGTATGTACAAGGCACATGCAACATTAAAAGAATAAGCTGGGCATGGTGGCGGCCATTTTTAATAACAGCATATGGGAAGCTGAAGCAAGATGAAGTAGAAACTTCTAGTTTCTTTGGAAAGTTAGTTATGTCAGATGATGGTTTCCTGGGGCACACAGGTGAATGAATGTCTTGTTAAAGCAGACACGCAAAAGCACGTTTCCCTGAAGCAGACACAGGTGACAGGATGCGTGGTGAAGGAGTATAAATGTGACCCCACAGACGGTGGGAGACGAGCTCTGTGCTTTGGTTTGGTTTGTTCCACCTCGTTATCCTTCACTAAAGACACACATGTATTGGTTCGCCTTACATAGCATTGTTGAGCTCAACTTGTAACACTGCCGTTGAGAGAAACTCGCCAAGAGCTGTTCATGAGGTTCCTGCAGCGGCCTTGCCTTAGGCTGGTTGGCAAGTTTCGTGGTTTCTTCAGGATTGAACTACAGCTGCCTGGTATCTGCCTGCCAAAAGGACTGGCCTGAAGCTGCTGGTTTGTGCCTGCTGTCTGCCTGCCTAGAGGACTGGTCTGCAGCTGCTAAATCATATTATAGGACTGAACTGCTGCAAGACCGAGCTCTCCCTCAAAGAACTATTGCTGAGCAGGTCCACTTCCCCCATATCCTAGTAACTTTTCTCTTCCACTACCTCTGCTGTGTGGTGGGCTAGAGGAGAGGTTGAACCTTTATTAAAAGTAGGCTGCAAAAATTTATGCCTACAGCAAGATCTTTCCCCAAAGTTATATTTTTAAAAATTTTTAAAGATTTATTTATTTTATTTATTTGGGTAC
>JADRCH010011705.1:0-22061 GCA_019843965.1 Rhynchomys soricoides
TCTCTCTCTCTCTCTCTCTCTCTCTCTCTCTCTCTCTCTCTCTCTCTTCCCTGCTCTCTTAAGTCACCTCTCTTTCCAGTGCTGTTCTTATGAGAGATGGGCGTATCCTATCTCTGACTCATTCTGTCAAATCTTTCTCTGATTTGTCACTTTGCCCCTCAATTAGGTATCACTTTCAAACATGGCTACTTCCTTCTACAAACTAACTTTGCCTACATTGTTTGGGATTAAAAGTGTGTATGTACTAAGAGCTTGTCTGTATTCCACCCAGATCACACACACCTAGAAAGTCTTTGGATGTGATCCCTTGCCAGAACAGCCATGTTGCTGGATTGAAATTACAGTAAATATCTTAGGTGATGTATGTTCCAGGGACCCTGGCCTGTGCATTGCACATTGCATATATGCTGAAATGCCACAGTGTACCTCATAAATAAATGCAACTATTATTTACCAAGGATGGATGAGATGAGTAAAGGCACTTGCCACCAAGCCTGATGACCTGAATTCAATCGCCAGAACCTTCATGGTGGAAGAGAGGACTGACCACAAGTTGTTCTGTGACACATGTCCCATGTCACATAAAGCTCCCAAATAAATACATTTTTAAAATTTTAAAAATTATTATACAATTGAAAATATGTTGTGAATACATAAATAAAATTTAGTATTTTAGACACCATTTTAAAATTTCTTTGGCCATTTATATGTGTATATAGTGAATTTTGGTCCTTTTCACCTCTCATTATCTTTAGCTGCCCTCATGCTGAAGCCCTTCTTTATGATGAGTACCTTTCTACTATGATGTCAGGGTGTGTGTGTGTGTGTGTGTGTGTGTGTGAGAGAGAGAGAGAGAGAGAGAGAGAGAGAGAACAATGGCTGCCTGATTGAGCACAGGTGGAAGGTTTATTTACTGGCACGTGGACAGTGGACCAATGGCTGAAGAACCCCTCCCCCCAGCCACCATCAATTGTTCATTGTCCTCAGTGAAGGAGTGAGTGGTGGATCCTCAAGAGTCTTCCCTTCCACTTTAGACATTTTAAAAATGTGAGATTTTAGTGAAATTGAGTAGCGTCACAGTGTTGTGAAAAGACCACTACAATCCATGTCTACAACTCTTTCATTTACCCTAAGAAGAAGCTCTGTGCCCCTTAAATGGTGACTCCAATCCCCATTCCCCATCTCCCTGGTTTGCCATTTGTTTCTGTGGGTTTGCTATGCTAGTTACCTCATCTCAATGGAATCATACTCTGCTACCATGTAAAGCTCCACATGTGCATGCTTTACTAATCACCTAGGCATTTATTAATTCAGTCAGGATGACAGCTAAGGTAAGTCATCAAAACTTATCAATTTGGCATCCAAGCACATTCCTTTAAACCACTGAATTTAAGCCCTCTTCCCCAAGGCTCTGCCATTGTCTTTTTATGTCTGGCTTGTTTTATTTACATGTTTCCAAGTTTCATTTGTGTTGTAGAATGTGTAATGATCCTATACATCTTTATGGTTCAATAAAATTCTCAATTGTTTATTCATTTATCTATTCATATTTTTTAAAAGTTTAAGTGTGTGTGTGTGTGTGTGTGTGTGTGTGTGTGTGTGTGTGTGTGTGAAAATGTGCATGTGAGTGCAGTACCTTGGGAGGCCAGAAGAGGGTGTCAGGTCCACCTGGAGCTGGAGCTACAGATGATTGTGAGTTGCCTAACATGGATGTTGGGAACTAAACCATGGTTCTCTGCAAGAGCAGGATGTACTCTTAACCTCTGAGCCATCTCTTCAGCTAACCTAGTCCACTGGGAATTCCCTGGAGTCTCCTGGCCTTTCACTGTGCTTCTAATTGTGGTGGCTTTGATAGTGTCAACCTACCTCAAATTCACCTCCAGATAGAGCCATAGATTTTGGGTCACATCTATAAGGTGGAAAGGGAGCAGTGACCATCTTGCTTTCTGTATCCACAAGTGGAAACCTTCAGAGCCGGTGGCAGCTATGTTTTCTTATCTTGCTGTCTGTTTCTCCTGCTTGAAGAGCAGCCACACTTGAACTTCTGGCTCTCCACTTAATCAGCTCTACTTTCGCCTTGCATGTGTGTGACTCTGTGTGGTAAACATGGCTAGCCACTCCTGTGGGATGCTCCTATTCCTGATACTAGGGACTTGCAGACAGCAAGGTTCTAATCTATCCTTGTGGTCCCAACTGTCTTTCAGGTGTTCCCAACAGTCTCTCAGGTTCTCTCTCTCTCTCTCTCTCTCTCTCTCTCTCTCTCTCTCTCTGTGTGTGTGTGTGTATCTGTCATCCTTCCCTACCTGTCTTCTTTGGATTCCTGCACAAGACACAGAACAGCTGGAATAAGATGGCATCTGAGGGAGTCCCATTGTGTAGAGTCAAAGGCCACAGAAATCTCATATTTCACGTCTTCAAGTGACAGTGCTTATCTGATACAGTCCTCATTGATGAACATAGCTTAGACCTCTGTTAGCTCATTTAATGTCCACACGTTTGTCCAGAAGTAGCAGGGAAGATGTATCCATTCAAAACATTGTTTATTCTACTTTGTAGTGTGTGTGTGTGTGTGTGTGTGTGTGTGTGTGTGTGTGTGTATGTGGATGTCAGAAGACAACTTTCAGGAGTCAGTTCTCTCTTTCCATCTTGTTAAGGCAGGGTCTCTTGTTTCTGCCAACCAGCAAGCTCCAGGCTAGCTGGCCTGCAAGCCTTTGGCTAATTCTCTTGTCTCCATCTACCATCTCACTGTGGGAGCTGGAAGCTGGGGTTAGGAGTGAGTACCACTGCATCCAGCTTTCTGTGGATTCAAACTGAGGATTCAAACAACCCCAAAGAGGCTATGGGAATCTATAGCTTACTTCTTCCTGTGCTTTTGCATCCTACTTGTTGCTGGTCCTACATGGTACCAGATTTAGAGAGAAACATACAGAAAGACCCAGAGAGCACAGTGATACCCTTGAGCCCTGTTTGTTGACAAAGAAATCTGAAGGATACTTTGAAATGCCCTGGCACTCCTGTGCCTTCTACTTGGCATCAGATCTCTTTGTCTGACTCTGAATTTATCTCCTTCCTTATTTGTATTTCTCAGAGACGTGACACTAGGGTCAGGGAGTTGGCTCAGTTGGCAAAGTTCTTGCCTTATAAGCATGAAAACCTGAGTTCGATGTCTAGAATCAACATACAAATGCCAGACACGGCAGTGCATTTGTAATCTCAGTGCTGGGGAAAATAGAGGCAAGATGATCCCCAGGGTTTGATGGCCAAGCCACCTTTACCTGTGTAGTGAGCCCTGTCTCCAAAAAAAAGACCACATTTGAAGAACCATATTGTTCCTGGGCCTCTACACAACACACACACCTACACACACACACACACACACACACACACACACACACACACCACACCAACACAGACACAGATAGAGACAGACAGACACACGATGGGCTGCTCCCTGGATTGGTTAGAGAGAAGGGCGTGAGTTAGGCTGTTATTCATTGATAGTCAGAACCTGTGTTCATTGACTGGCCCCTTAGGCAGTGCTCTGCAGACTAAAGGAACCAACCAGATGTGTATGAAATCAGTCAATGATAAATAAATAAACACATTAACATTTCTATTTTAATGAATTGGCTGACCGAGTTGTGCAAATTATTACCAAATGAGGGCTTCCTGCCCCACATAACAAGAAGCCAATATTAAAGCACCAGGTTTTGATTACACAGCCAAACAGCAAGGATCCCAGATCACAAAATGTAGCACAATTGTCCCTCCTAGATCAGGTAGCAGTGGGGTGGCTATAGGAAGGGAGGCATTCCTTGTTGGTTGGACAGCATGTCCCCTTTTGCAGCAAGTGACGTTTCATACAGGAGACTATGAGGTTGTAACATCCGTTAGCTGATGACTTGGCTGGAGGCCTTTCTTGACAAACCATGTTACCTAAGGAATCTCTGTGTTGAGTGTGCCTGGGCTGTAGCTGATTTATGTCATCACTGCTTCTTAAATCTCCTAGAGTCATTATTCATCTTCAATTCAGAGAGCTCCCCAGGAGGAGTCTATCTTTCATGTTCAGTTGGAATGGCCTAGTGATCTCTGTATGTGCACATGTATAGGCAGGTGCTTGTGTGGGGGTGTGTGTGCACGCATGTGTATAGAGGCCAGAGGTTGACATCATGTGTCATCCCAGCTGCTGTTACATTAAAATACTTTTAGATTTATTTTATGGTTATAAATGTTTTGTCTGCATACACACACACACACACACACACACACACACACGTATATACACACACATATATGTATGTATATGAACATATATACCCACCACATGTGTGATTAGTACCTATGAAGGTCAGACGGTGACGTTGTATATCCCTGGAGTTGGAGCTAGGATGGTTGTGAGCCATTCTGTAAGTACTGGGAATTGAACTTGGGTCCTCTACAAGGGCTCTTCACCAGAGAGCCATTTCTCCAGTCACTCTCTTACATTTTGAGGCAGGATCTCACTTAATTGGAGCTCTCTGATTTGGCTGCAAGGTTTAGAATTCACCTGCCTCCATCTCCTCAGTTCTGGGATTACACATGTGTGTTACTGTACCTGACTTTGTCTGTTGGTGCTGGGCATCTTAACTCAGGTCCTCATGCTCATGTTTGTGCACGTGCTGTACCAACTGAGTCACCTTCCCAGCCCTACTTGGTGATCTCTTGGTTTCAAATGTTTGGAACAGGAATCAAAAACTCTGGGTCAAGGCAGAAAGCTTACAGCACAAGTTTTTAAAATCCAGTGAAAACTTTTCAAGGCTTATCTGACTCTCTGGGGACAGATCTGACTCCAACTTACAGGATGAGACATCAACTTGCAGAAAACTGCATACGATCTTTATGCTATGGAGATGCAATTTGTTTTTGAGCTTAAGCATCTTGGGTCATTGTCATCTCCATTCATAGCCATCTATTGCCCACCTCTGTGTGACATAATATCCTTGTGACTACCAGATATAACCTCTTGGAATGTATTGATAACTCCCCCCAACCCCTAAGCTAAGGATGTTATCTGATAGCATCTGAGGCGTGTAGAAGCGATTCTCCATTTTGCTGTAACCACCCACCTTGATTTGAAAATGCTCTGTCATGCCTTTCTTTTGCTCTGTAACTATAAAAAGCTCATTAAATGGTTCTCATGTTAGTTCTCATGATGTTTGGGGCAACAGAAATCCATGTCTTGGGTCACGGTTCTTCATTTCTGCCTCCAGAATAAACTTGCCTCTTTTGAGGTGAGAATTGGGTTTTGCTTGGACAGTTAGTTGTGTCTCTTGGGGTTTTGGACAAACAGTTTTATGGGCAAGCATTGAGAAGGGGGGCATTACTCCTGAGTTAAAGTGTGTGGCAGTCAGGAGTACACTGGAGGTTTTCTGACAACAATGGTTACAGGGTTTACATGGGGTGACCTAGAGTCAGATGCCTGGTGGCAGGAGTCAGTTCTTCAAGGCCCACGATAGCAAGAAGCCAGTGTGTGAGCATGATCATGTTTTGGCCAGCCATTGTGGTCCCAGCTGGTTTGGTGTGGTCTGGGTGGTCTTGTTCTGTGGTTGTTTTGTACTTCACATGATCATGATGTCCAGAGTGATGGAGCTCTGCACTTGCATCACTTTTACCCATCCTGTGCTTGGCTTCTTTTATACTATGCCTGCCTGCCAAGTTCACATTAGTGCCATCTTCTCTTGTTGTTGTTATCATTAGTGTGTGTGTATGCATGTGCACACACACAATATCTATATCTGTGGCATGTGTAGATATTAGAAGACAACTTTGTGGAGCTGGTCTTTTTCTTCCACAGTTACATGGGTTCTGGAGATGCTGCTGCGGTCTCCAGGCTAACACAGCAGCACATTTTATCAATTGAGCCATATTGCCAGTCTTCAATGGCTTTTCCTAAATACTAAAAAAAACACCACACACATCATTTCCTTTCTTAATTTGTAAGCATGTGTGGTGTATATGTGTGCATGTGTATATGTGTATGTTTACACGTCTAGGTTTGCATGCTTGTGCATGCATGTGGAGGTCAGAGGTCAACACTGAGTGTCAACCTCTGTCATTCTCTACTTTATTTTTCAGAGGCAGGGTCTGTCACTGAACTTTTTCAACTAGAATGGCTGGCCAGTGAGCTCAGGGAATCTGCCTGTTTCTGTCTCCCACTCCCAGCATAGGTGTTACAGGAGTGCACCACCATGCCCAGCTTTTATGCTGGCACTGGGGATCTGAACTCAGGTCCTCATGCTTGCACAGTGATACTTTACCCACTGGCTCATCTCTCCAGACCACCACGCACCACTTGTCATGCACCATAAAACATATTCTACACGCATCTAATTTTTTTTCAGTAATTTGAAAGATGATAGAAGCCACTTGTAGCGGGGTCCCACACGTGCTAGTGAGCTGGGGTTGACCATCTACTTGGCATTCTTTCTGTTTGCATGGGCGTGTTTATGCACAGACGCTTGGTGTCTCTATTCATCTCTGATCCTCTCTGAGCCAGTTCAGTATCCCACTGCTTCCACCGTTAACAAGAGGAATGAATCTGTAATGTATAATTGTAAAATCACTGCTTTTTAGCCTGAAAAGATGTTCTGAAAATCACACATTGACAAATGGGACCGAAGGTCCTGTGAGCTAGCTTCTTCCTTTATTATGAGTAAATGGATTTATTTGTCTGAGACAGGTTCTCTCTACTAGCCATGTCTGAAACTTGTCTTGTTGTCTGAGTTGGCCTCAAAAGGTCAGCAATCCTTCGGCTTCTATTTTCTGAGTTCTTGGATTACTGGCTGTACCATGCTTGGGCTCCTAACCCATTATCCCAATTTTGAATGTTCACTTATATGGCTTCCTAGAACATTGCCTTAACTTCCTTCTGTACATCAAAGGCTTTATTATGTCTCTTGGGGTGGAGAGAGAGCTCTGTGGTTAAGAGGAGACAGACTTGATTCCCAGTATCCATGTCAGCTCACAACCACTTGTAACTCCTGTTCTAGAGGATCTGGTTTCAGAGGGTACCTGTACAAATATGATGCAAGCGTATGCAAACACACACATACACACACACACACACCACTAAATCTGACGATGTTTTCCTGGAGCTGGGGAGATATCTGGGGAGATGGCATGACAACCTTAGCTCAGATTTCGGCCAGACATTTCTGAGCGCTCCTGTAACTCCGGTGTCTTTGGGGTGGGTCCAGAAGGACCACTGAGGCTTGCTGGCTGCCAGCCTAGATCCAGGTTCAGAGAGAGAGTCCATCTCATGAGAACAACAAGAGAGAGAGAGAGAGTGGAGAGAGAGTGAAAAGGAGAGGAGGACAGCTGGTGCCGTCCTCTGGCCTTTGCACACACTTGCACAGGTGTGTATGTACAAGTACTTACAAGTGAGCACACAGATATTTTCATAAATAAAGGCAAGTCTGTCCTTAAGAGAAATTCAGAGGCTTGTGACTCTCTTACCATTTTATTATCACCATGAGGTCCCTTTGCAATACCCTCTCTAGGAGATGCCAGCAAGGACAAGTACCCAGGCCAGGAGTAGGGCTGGCGATGGGTCAGCTTGCATGGGTGAAAGGTAATGAGGTAATGACAGTGGAAGTGGGTGATGCGCCAATGGGCTCATCAAGGAGGTGCCAGGACATCAAGCTGTCAGCAGCTCCATGAAAGAGAGCAGAGCACGCAGAGGCTCCGAGGGCTCCTGCAGGGCCTTTCCCACCCTCTCCTGGCAGCTGGGGACTTGCCCCCATGGGTCTACGGTATCATTAGTACAGGCCAGTGCTTCCCATCACCCTTGGATTTGACAGGCCCATGTTGCTGGTGGGTTCTTTCTATTGTAAAGCAAATAGCAGTGACTCTAGTGGGTGGAGGGCAAAATATAGGTTCCTGTCTGGTGGTTGCTGGGTACCATGATTGGACAGGGATTAATTAAATGATATCTAGGCTGTGGGAGGTGGGCCTTTCCAAACTTAGGACCAAGTGTTCCTTCCCCCACCAGCTCAGGAAAATGGCCAAGAGTCTATGGGGGAAAAAAGGTTCACCCTTATTTATGAGTTTTACAATTATTGCTTACTTTGTCTTTCAATCAAAGGTCAACAATATGTTTTGAATTTGTACCTACAGACTGCCTAGGACTCCCCAGAATGAATGTGATATATTTGACTGGGAGTTTATTGAGAAATTAAATATTACTGAGTGTGCATGAGTATGTGTGTGAAAGCTTGTCCATATATGCCACAGGCATGTGTGAAGGTCAGAGGATGACATGAGCCATGTAGGTCCTGGGACTAGAACTACATTCACAGGCTTGGTTTCAAGTACCTTTACCCACTATACCATCTTGCTGGCCCCTAGCAAGTTAGTTTAGATCACTGGCTCTAATCTTTTTTATGTGCTCTCTTCTGATGCCATAGATGATGGAAGAGGCTCACATTTGTTATATTGGAAGTGGTTTTATCCCTTAAGGGTTCATGTGCTCAAAATTCATTCCCCAATATAGAAATATTGGGAGGTGGCGGGATCTTAAAGAGATGAGGCTTATTAAGTCAGGTCATTGAGAGCGTGGAATCAGAAGGAATTCATGCTGGTCCTGCAAGGTGAATTAATTCCTAAGAGGAAGGGTCATTATTAAAGGGGGGGGAGCTGGAGAGATGGTTCAGTAGAAAGAGAGCTTGCTGTGCAAGTGTAAGAACATGAGTTCAGCACCCGTGTAAATATTCAGAAGTTACCACTGGCATTCCTATAACTCCTAGGCCTTGGGGGCAGAGACAGGTGGATCTCTGGTGTTTGCTGGCCACCAGCCTAACTTCTGGTTCAGTGACAGACCCTGTCTCAGGGACTAAGGTAGAGAGTGATAGTACAGGAGCCCCAGAGCCTCCTCTGGCCTCTGGGAGTCACTCATACCTATGTATAGCCCACTCACACATGTGTGTGAGATTGAGGATGACCCTTGAGTCTATCAGGCTTCCTGTCTCACTGTGTAATCTCATACTCTCAACATGTTTTCACCATAATGGCATCTGCCATGCTGTGACCTGGCCAGAGTAACCTCCCCGGGAGCTGAAGAGATGGTGCAGCTCAGACTACAGTGCAAGTCTAGCTCCTAGAGAAAAAGAGCGTGGGGATGTCCTGAAAACTAAGACAAGCTCAACAAGGCTGGGAAGCACTCTACAGCCACCAACAGGGAAACCCCATGTCTTCCAGGGCCAGGTCTGCTCGAACACCCTGCAAATGCATATGGATGCACACATGCACACACAAACATATGTACATACATACTTCTCTACTTTTGTAGAGTAATTGCATTTAAAAATTGGCTTCATCAACATGTGTCTTAGTTATTTTTATGTTGCTGTGATAATATACCATGACCAAAAGCAACTTATAGAAGGATGCTTACAGTTCCAGAGGGAAAGCCCACAATGACAGGGAAACAGGGCAGAAGGTGGCTGGAGCAAGATGCTGAGATCTCAACCACAAATGGGAAGTAGGGTGAACTGGATCTGGGACAAGACTATTGTCTTAGTGTTCTATTGCTGTGAAGAAACACCATGACCACAGCAACTCTTATAAAGAAAAGCATTTCATTGAGCCTGGCTTAGAGTTTCAGAGGTTTAGTCCATTGTCATCATGGTGGGGAACATGGCATCACACAGGCAGACATGGTGCTGAAGAAATAGATGAGAGTTCTACATTCTAATCCATAGGTACCAAGAAGAAAGAGACACTGGGGCTTGTTGCAGGATATTTGATCACACTGTGAACCCTTGAGATTGTGTTCTGGTGCGGCCCAGCCCTTAGCACGCACCTTGAGTCTCTCTGGCTGGAATATAGGCACACCCTTAGTGCACACCTTTAACCCCAAGCAGTGAAAGTAGAGTTAGTTTGTAGAAGGAAGTACCCATGTTTGAAAACCATGTCTAATTGAGTGGCATAAGAAGTGACGAATCAGAGAAAGATTTGGCAGAATAGGATCTGCCCAATTCTCATGAGACGAGAAAGGAAATGGAAGCTACTTAGGGGAGAGAGCACAGCACAGGAGGAGAGAGCATAGCACAGGAGGAGAGAGCACAGCACAGGAGGAGAGAGCATAGCACAGGATACAGCAGAGTCTGTGGAGAGCAGTGCAGTAGAGTTGAGAGGGAGAGTGGAGCAGCACAGAAGGAGAAGGAGGCAGTTTTACCAGGAGAGTTTTACAGAGACAGATGAAGAGAGAACAAGCTAGACACAGGTAGAATGAGCAAGAGGATGAGAAGGAGCCAGATTAGGATACATTGCTAGAGTTAGTTTGAGGCCAAGCAGAGCAATTCAGAGGCCGAGAGAAAAGCCAGATTGAATCAGTCAGCTGGGAGAGGAGTTTTGAATCAGAATGGCCGAGCTGGTCAACCAGCCAGAATTCAGAAAGAGCTAGAAAGGGGGAGCTTATTCAGTAGTAAGTGTCAGAGGCTGAAAACATTCTAGGCCTAGATAAGACTGTACAGAAGCTTCCAGGACTAGGCCTAGGTTAGTAGACTGAGGCAGTAAGCCTCAGTGATGACAATTTCTTCAGGCAAATAAAAGTTACTTTTACAGGAACTAGCTTGGGCTTTTGAAACCCCAAAGCCTACTCGTAGTGACACACTTCCAACAAGGCCATCCGTATTCCAGCAAGGTCACACCGCCTAATCCCTCTCAAGTAGTGCTACTCCCTAATGACCACACATACAAAGATATGAGCCTATGGGGGTCATTCTCATCTAAACCAGCACAGCTATGAACCCTCAAGCTCATCTCCAGTGATGTACTTCCTCCAGCAAGGCTCTACCTCTTAAAGGTTCCAAGACCTCCCCAAATGGAGCCACTAGTGGGTTTCAAGTGTTCAGATACATGAACCTGTGTGTGGCATGTCTCTTTAAAACCACATTATGTGATTGTGCTTAAAGCCTTCCTGTGTTTAACATGATAAGTGTGGGTGCACACTTATTCCATCACCACAATCAGGGAGGTAAGCATACAGCACCTGCAAAAGCCACACACGTCATTTTTATAATGAAGATGCATCTCTAACTTTAAACACTCATTCACTTTGAACCAGAAATGCAAGTTCTAGGACCAGCTACCTAAGGAAGTAGTTAAGCAGATGTGGAGGTGCTTGGCACTGTGATGTCAGTAACAGTGAACAGTTAGATGCAACCAAGTGACCAGCAGTACAAGAGCAGCTAAGAATTGTGATGCAGTCATACCATGAGGTCCACTGCATCATTCAAAGATTGCATGTAGCATGCATAGTCATTGTCATGAACATCAGCCTGTCCATCTGTCCATCTCCTATAAGAGAGATATATAGATATCTCTCATCTATCTACTCATCCATCTGTCTGTCTATCTATCTATCTATCTATCTATCTATCTATCTATCTATCTATTCATCTGTCCATCCATCCATCCATCCATCCATCCATCCATCCATCTATCACAGTTGTACTTGTTTTTTGTCAACTTGACACAAGCCACCGGGAAAGAGGGGACCTAAACTTACTCATGTCATCCCCCCCCCCCCACCCAGTGAAACCATGTGGACATGGAGCAGCACACTGTGGCCTAATGTGGCTCAACACTTGCTTTTATGCATTGTAAATTATGTAATTGAGAAAGAGGGGTCCAAAGAATGATGTTTTGTGACACACTGTCATGGTTACCTCCAGCTGTCAACATGACATTAACCTGGAGACACTTAGGAAGGGAGAACTTCAGCCAGAAGATTACCTGGATCAGATAGGGCTGTGGCCATGTCTGTGGGACCTCCTCCTCCTCCTCCTCCTCCTCCTCCTCCTCCTCCTCCTCCTCCTTATTCTTATTCTCCTCTTTCTCTGCATCCCCCACTCTCAGTTTTTTGATACAGGGTTTTTCTATGTAGCTCTGACTGTCCTAGAACTCTCTCTGTAAACCAGGCTGGCTTTGAACTCACAGATATCCACCTACCTGCCTTTGCCTCCCAAGTGCTGGGATTAAAGGTGTGCACCACTTTAATCCCATCACCACTACCTGGCACAGGTGTTTTCTTGTTTGACAACAAATGTAGGAGAGCCCATCATCCCACTGCAGTAGGTGCCATCTCTAGGCTGGTGGGCCCCAGCTGTATAAGAAAGTAGGCTGAGCAAGCCAGGGAATAAGCAGCATTCCTCCATGGTTTCTGCTTTGAGTTCCTGCCTTGAATTCCCTTTATGATGAGCTGTGAAGCATAAGATGCAACAAACCCTCCCCAAGCTGCTTTTGGTGCTGGTGTTTACCACAGCAACAGAACAGTAACCACAACATATATGATCAT
This sequence comes from Rhynchomys soricoides, assembly GCA_019843965.1. NCBI lineage: Eukaryota > Metazoa > Chordata > Mammalia > Rodentia > Muridae > Rhynchomys > Rhynchomys soricoides. Next base: position 12,338 of record JADRCH010011705.1, read on the forward strand.
TTGGCGAAGCTTAGCTTTTTAGACACAGTCCTGTACCCATAGCAGCTTCTACCAAACAATGCCAGAGTTTCACCACTGCAGAAGATGCATTAATCTAAAACATCTGCTGTATGTTCCTTTATGGGAAAAGTTTGCTGATCACTGGGACAAGAAATTGCCTCTTTGAACCCTCTTATGTGTGTTGGATGCACCTTGCTCTTCTGCCAAGGAAACATGGGGAGCAAAACCCTATCACTGGCATTAAGAGTAGTACAGCTCCCCCACACTGATAACATGTTTCTTTTCCATTCATGTACAGAGCCAAGTTCTCACAAGGGAAGTAATTTACCTGAGATCATGGACTGGCATGTATGTGTATGTGGACAATTTAGAATTGCACCCAATTTTTCTGCCTCCATGAATACTTTGCAGCTTAACTCTACTCTTCTGAACAGAACCAAAGCTCCACCCTCTAGCTAACAGCTTATTTTCATTACCCAGAGCCCCACAGAGGGTCTCAACTCCCCCTCCACCCTGCCTCAGTGACATACATGCACTAGGGCTAGCCAGTCAACCTGTCAAAGTGACCACTTCAAGCACAAACTGGAGACTGGGCTAAGATGGTGACATTCAGCTCAATCCAGGACACTGGAACCTGTGTGAGCTGGGTTGTTGTCTCCTGGCCACATGACCATTGAACCATTAAGGTGAGCTTGTCTAGACATTGCTGCCAGACGTCTTGGTGCTGAATCCATGCCAGGGAGACAGGAGTATGTCAGTGACTGCTCAGAGATGGGATTTTGAAGACAAAGGGGAACTTCCTGTGGCAGGTGTTACCATTCCAGGACCTCAGTGCTGGGAACAGAAGAAGCAGAGAGTCTGGGTGAAGATTCATCTACTGCAGTAAAAGCCACCTCATCACCACTCTGGAGTAAGAGTCCCCTCCAGCAGGCCTAACTGCTGATGCCTGCCAAGACAGCTCTCTTATCTTTGATTCTCATAAAGCTGGGTTTGATATGCCACTAGTCTGGGAAGGGTAACTTCACTTACAGATTGCCCTACTCTGTTTGCTGGGTTGCAGGACAGCCACCAGGATAAGTCCCTTCCTCTTATCTCCCACCATTCCTTAGGAGGAGGAAAAGGAATAGAGAACAGCAAGATGCTTGGACCTGGGATTCTGTGCATGTTTCAAACCTAGCTCCATTTCTTGCCTGCCCTATGACCTTGAAGAAGTGGCTCCTGGAGCCTGGATTCACCTTGGACTCCATAGCTGATAGAGCACAGGTCATGAATCCAGACAATGGCTGACACCTCAAGCCCATTTTCCTGCCACTGAACTGTGTCAGTTGTTCCTCAATGATCTCAGTAGTCTTTTACACATGGGTGAATAGTAAGCCCATTTCCCAGGAAACAGACTCTCAAGGTGAATTACTCCCTGCAAGGACATAGCTACAAAGCAACAGGGCTGGAATGCAAACCCAGGAGTGTACTCTTCAGTGCTCACACCTCTGTGCTTCTCCAGGCACAGCTGTGTCCTGACACTCAGAAGAATCAGTCTGGGTCGAGGGCCTCCATTTTAGTACACTGGTGAGCTGACACAGGAGACTACCTCTTAGTGCAAAGAGTTTTAAAAAGGAGGGGGGATATATGCTGTCCACATCAAATAACTTAGTGAAATCTCTGCCGCCCACTCTAATTCTCTAATGCCTTTTCATCCAGTTACAGCCTGATTGTCAGTGAACCATTAAAGATCTTTTTAACTACCACCCATAAGACAGTCTCCCATTTCCAGGGAACCTGATGCTCTCCGAGGTGCTGAAAATGGGCCCCCTCTCAATCCTCATTTTGCCCCACCTTTCTCCTTATTGCCTCTCTATCTCTCACTGTGACCCCATTTCTCATCGTGTCCCCATCTTTCAGGGTGCTTCCCTATCCCTCCAGCACCTCTGTGAGAGCCCAGGTCCCAGGGTATCCTCTGCTACTGTCTAGGACCACATCTGTAGACTGTCTTCTTCTGGATCTGTATGGATGCCATCACCAGTAACTGTAGTTGTAAGGGGAGCCATCAGTCCATTCAAACTGCCCTTCCTAGGGTCCATTCAGAGGCAAGGAAGTAGAGAGGAAGACCAGCTATTGGGTCATCTGCAGTATAGAGACAGCATTAGAGACTTCTTGCATCAAAGCCCTTACTTTTAATGTGTACCACGGCTGCCAGTACTGCTGTTCTCAGACACCTTGTTTGGTCCTTATCACATAAACTTTACTTACTTCTCACCTCCCCTCACAATGGCAACATCACCCTCAGAAATTGGCATGGAGATGAGTTGGCCCAGATTCCTTAGTGTTGGTACCCAAACCCAGGTCGACTCGAGTCCTGTACCCAACACCCAGGTACTATCCTTTCTCAGTGGGTGGGACTTACTCTCGCTCACTTCCTTTCCATTCATACTGTCTGTGTTTTCTTTTCTGGTCTGGAACTCTGCTGTACAATTGCAGGAGGAGGCCTGCTGGAACTCTGGTTGGTGCCGCAGTGAATGTGGAAAGACCATCACGTGCAGTGGGCACGTGAGCAGGAGCAGGAGCCGGGCCTCTTATTCTGGTCTTTAGAAAAGTACCTCTTGAAGCACGGATGGTTCTGAAGTCCTATCTGTATTATGACATAGCAGAGAGAGGGGTGGGTAGAGCTCCCGGTTCCCTCTCTACCTACCTTCCGTCTCCTGTGACCTGGGCATGTTACTCAACCCATCTGAGTCACAGCTTCTCATCAATACATCAGAGTGAATATCCCAGAGAGGTCTGAGGATTGAGTATGCCTAGCAGCACAGAGCCTAGTGCACAGCTCCTGGCCCCAGACAGAAAAGGAAAAGAGCCCCTTCTCTGTCTGGTTTGTTAGGATTATTAAGCCATCATATGCATTCTTTACATTATGATTTAATGTAGATATAATTTAAGTTTTACTTATTTTTATTGCTTAAGATGATTTTAATTTAAAGAGCTTCTGGGTCTCTGGGACATTCTCTATAATACAGTTAAAGCCGAGCAAGAGTATCAGCTGCACACCTTGCTGGCACACAGTGGCTCCTCTGCTAGCTTCCCACACAGTTCCATCCCCACGCCCTTTAGAAGTCCTTGCTAGAGGATGACACTGGAACAGAGGGAAGGGACTGGATAACAGCGACTAATTTTAATGCTGCTGCTTTAAATGGCAATATTCATTTTCTCCCAAGTTCCTTTAGTTATTATCTTCATGGAGCTGGGATGGAACTCAAGGCCTCTCATGAGACAGGAAGCCTGAGTTCGGGGCCTTCCTCGATAAAGAATGAGATCAGAGTCAGCTCAGGCAACCCAGAGAGACTTGACCTTAAAAGAAACAGTAGAGTGGGCTAGGCATGCAGCTCAGTGACAGAGCTCATGTACTGTGGGCTGAGCCCTGGGTTCAGTGATGTTAAAGGGAGAAGAAGTCCCTCACACCTCTAACCACATTTTTGTTTTGGAGAATCCAAGTGATAACAAAGGCTTTCTCTGGTCATCCTGTGTTTCTGTCTCATCCACTTCCATGGCTGAGGCAAGTCAATGCCACACCCATTTTCCTGGGTCCATAACTGTGATCTGGCATTATTCCATGAAAGTGAGTTTTTGGTTAGAATTTCTCCATGGGATCTATGTTTTCCTCACCTTTTTTTTTTTTTTTTAAAAAAAAAAAAAAAAAAGATTTATTTATTTAAATGAGTACACTGTAGCTATCTTCAGACACACCAGAAGAGAGCCTCAGATCCCATTACAGATGGTTGTGAGTCACCATGTGGTGGCTGGGAATTGAATTCAGGGCCTCTGGAAGATCAGTTAGTGCTCTTAACCACTGCGCCATCTCTCCAGCCCCCTGTTTTCCTCACCTCACCTGCCTATGGTCATGAAAGCCCATCCAGATGTCAGGAACATAGTTGCTCACCAGGTCATACACAAAGACATTCTCCTCCCAGTTGTGGATGTAGAAAACACAGCAGCCATTACCATTGTTCCTTTCCATAGGGTGGAGCCTAAAGTAAGCTTTTCAGTGTTTCCAAACTAAGTATAAAGAGAACAAAATGTAATTCTGCTTTCTTTTTCTGTTCTCTTAAGATTTCAGCTAATTAACTAATGTATGTATTTATTTGTGTCTGTCTGAGTGTGTGCACACATGTGTGTAAGGGTGTACACGCCTGTGTATATCTGTGGCATCCAGAGGAGAGTGTCAGGTGTTCTCCACTATCACTCTCTGCCTCATTCCTCTGAGAGTCTATCCATGAACCCAGGGCTTTCACGCTCTTGGCGAGACTGGAAGCCAGAAAATCTCAGCAATCATTATGTCTTGCCATCCTGGGAACTTGGGTTATAGGCATTTGCTAGGGCACCTGGCATGTTATGTAGATGGTCTGAACTCCAGTCCTCCAAAGTATGGAGCGAATGCTATTAGCAACTGAGTCATCTCTTTAGTTCCCCCACCATTCGTGGTTAGGTCAACCTTCTATGGCCATCTGTGCCAGCTCAGAGAAAGACTCAGCACAGCACTTACTACCTTCAAAACCACTGCAAATGATGTGGGTCACACTGAGGATAAAAGAACCACGGAAGGCCACACATTGTGTTGAGCCTGCTGAAGACTTAATGAGATTCCCGGTACCTGCTTTTGTTCTTCTCCAGTCCCCACTCTGTACTGCCAGTCCTCACCTAGCTTCCCTACTCCTAATCTGGTTTTTTAAAAAAACATAGCATCACTAAAATATTTTTCTTTTCTCTTCTTCTTCTTCTTCTTCTTCTTCTTCTTCTTCTTCTTCTTCTTCTTCTTCTTCTTCAAGAAAATCCTCTCTAGGCTTGAGCTTACTTAGTCTCCGCAGTGTCTTCTTGTCATGCTTGGTTGAAAACGCTTATCAACAAAGAAACGAACGAGGGACCCTGGTGTTTGGTCATTGTCTAAAACAATGAAGACATAGAAATGAAAGGACCAACGGACAGAGAGATGGGTGAATGCATGGAAGGAGGCAGGAATAGATACACAAATGGATAATGGATAAAGGGTGGATGATGGATGCATAGAAAAATAGAGGACTATAGGGAAGGAGGGATAAATAGATCAACACAGCAAAACAGAGACCGAGGCTATGCGCACTTGTTTATGCTGTTACTGTCTGCCATGTCATATGGCCATGAATTCACTTCATCCTCATAGCAAGCTGGAATTGGAGCAGACATGACTGGCTCCATTCCCACAAGATGATTTCATCTTACTACTGTAAATATTATAACCTAGGAAGGCATATTTCTTTTCCCAGTCCTCTTTGCAGCTAATACCACCAAAGAACCAAGCTCAAACACCCAGCTGGAAGGCACGACTTTCAGGAAGCATCTGGAACATTCCCCTGCCCCCACCCCTGGTAGAAGGAAGAAAATGTGTGGACAAGGCTTCAGTCTCCACCCCACCCTTCCTGCTCAGAAACTTTCCTAGGGAGAGTCAAGGTAACTGCTCACCATAAGAGTAGTTCACCCAGGGCCTTGCTATCAGTGAGCCCAGAAAAAACCCTCCACAGAAGTCAGGGCAGAGAATGTGAGGGCAAACAGACAAATAGCAGCACGGGTCACTCAGTTGCCCACAAAGCCAGGTGGACCGACCCCCACTAGGTGATTCCCATCATGGATAAGAGGTGAACTCCAGCATGTCAGAGAAGTCAGTGCACCAGACCTGGACCAAAGGTCTATTAGCTCCTGTGAGCACATTCCAAGTGCACTTTGCAAGGGCTTCCACCTGTGGGAGTGTTCACCATGGAGCGTAGCACACCTGGAGTGGAATCAAAGGAATTGTTATTGCTTTCCACCTTGTTGAGGAAAGGTCTCTCTTGTTTCCGTCCTGATGCTGATTCGAGGGAGCCAACCTGAAAGCATCCAGGCAGTTCTGTTTCTGACTACCATTTCCCCCTTAGCAGTACTGGGATTACAGATGTGCACTGGATACAGATGTATGCTTGCATAGCTGCTGCTTTTACCCAATAAGCCATGCTCCTGCCCCCCCCCCATTCCTTCCACACATGTTTATTATGTCAGCTGTGACACCAGGTCAAGAGCTCCGGTAACCCTGCAGAGCATGGCACAAAATTGGCAATTATAAAGATGATTCTCCCAGCATGCTCTTCGCTACCACTGCTAAGTTATTTGCCCTCCATTTCACCCAGGATAACTTCAATGAGAAATTGTGCTGGGTAAAAAGTAGCTTTGATGATCTGAGACAGATACCAGCTGGGGACACCAGACTGCAATCCTTTTCCCAAGGGGCACTTGGTTAAGTCACAGAGGCCAGAGCAGTCCACCAACTTGTGAAAGGAGGCCAGCTTGGCAGTTCCTACCAGCAGTAAACTGAGAGCAGTGTAAGTCAGCCTTAGTCCAGGTCTTATTGGTGGGGAAGAATCTGTAGGAGTGACCTTTGAACTCTGTCCAGAACAGGGAACACAGCAGGGACATCAGGAGCACCCCTGACAAGGTTGGGGATTGAGAAAAGACAGAGATAGAGGTGGTTATCATGTTGTCTTTGTGGCTTACTACGTATTTTCTGAGAGTAAAACACATCCACTATGATCAATGGTCTGTTCCTGAAGTCTAAAAATATATGCACATCTCAGGACTACATAGAGAAACCCTATTTCAACCAACCAACAAACCAACCAATCAAACAAACAAGCCAAAAAAGATTTATTTAAATTATTTATGCACTGTGTGTGTATATGTTGGATATGCTGGAGTCACATGCATGCAGGTGCCCACTGAGCCACAAGAGGGCACTGGCTATCCTGGTTCTGAAATTATGATTGTGAGCCGCCATGTTGGTGCTGGGAACAGAACCTGGGTTTTCTTTTAACTGCTGAGCCATCTCTGTAGTCTTCATTAAGATAGTCTTAAATAGCTCTTGGATAGCCCCTATGAAGCTTTCCTAGAGTTTAATCACTGCCTTATTTTTAGATAATTAGATTTTATAAAAACCAACTGTGAATAATACCGAGACAACAGTTTCATGCAACAAGCTTTGTCAGTGTTTCTGGTGGTTTTCTGAGGAGTGACTTTGATACAATTTCCAAACTGTCTCCTGAAAGCAATTTCCCCTCCCACAGTCATGTCTGAGAGGACCCATCTCACTCTGCCCTTGCTAGCACTGACTGCTGTCATTTCCTTGGGAATCTTTGCAAACTTTTTTTTTTTAAAGTTTTATTTATTTAATGTATATCTGCCTGTAGATATACACTTGCATACCAGAAGGGGGCATCATATTTCATTATGAGATGGTTGTGAGCCATCATGTGGTTGCTGGGAATTGAACTCAGGACCTCTGGAAGGGCTGCCAGTGCTTTTAACCGTTGAGTCACCTCTCCAGCCCTCTTTGCAAACTTTATAAGCAAGAAATGGTACCTTGTTTTGATTTGCAATTCCAGGCTATCCGGCAAGGGTAAGCACTTCCTGACAAGCTAGAATCAAGACTTTATACCTTTTGCTCATTACACTTTTGAGGTCAGGATTGGTTGTTAGTTGTGAAAAGCAACACACTGAAAGCAGCAACGAAAACTAACTGCATATCCCCACGTTGAGATGATAAAGTTCTCTCAAGCCTTGGGTCCTCTTGAAGCTTCTTGGGGGTGCTGTTCTTGGAAGCAGGACTCAATATGGCTGCTGGGAGGGGCAGACAATTGAGAACCTTCCAACCACTACATTGGAGACTCATGGAGTAAGCAGCAGTCCCTGGGGCATGTAGGTACTGGCCAGCTTTGTGTCTGACCTGTTGTGAATCATAGGCATGTTCTCTTCTTCCTCAGATGTCTAGGAAGACACCTAGAGTCTCCTTTGTAACCACCCAGAGGTACAGAATCTCTGCCTTCAAATCACTACCATAGCTGTCTGACTCCAGAATCATAACATAATGAACAGGGCCTAGGGAGATGGACCCATGGATAAAGTATTTGCTGTGTAACCACAAGGACCCGAGTTCAGATCCCTAACAGCCACAGAAAAAGCTCAGTTTGGTGGTACAAGTCTTTAATCCCAGTGTTCTGGTGAGTGTGGGTGGGTGGGTGGGTGGGTGGAGGGTAGATAGAGACAGGGGAATCCTTGGGATCCTTGAGGCTTGCTCACCAGCCAACCTAGCTGAATAGGTGAAGCTTTGGGTTTAGTGAGGGACCCTGTCTCAAAAAGGAAGGTGGAGACACCTGGCTTGGTGGTGCATCTCTCTAATCCCAGCACTCAGGAGGCAGAAACAGGTGAATCTCTTATGAGTTCAGGCATGGTCTGGTTTACATAGTGAGTTCTGGGCCAGCCAGGGCTACATAGTGAGAGGACCTTGTCAACAAAACAAAACAGGAAGTAGAGAACAATCTCTCTCTCTCTCTCTCTCTCTCTCTCTCTCTCTCTCTCTCTCTCACACACACACACACACACACACACACACATGAGAGAGAGAAAGAGAGAGAGAGAGAGAGAGAGAGAATCATTAATACTTAACTTGTGGATTTGTGGATGTGAGTCTTGCAAGCAAAACAGGAAACTTATTTGTTTGCCCTTTAGGGGGAAAGAATTAATGGCTCTCTGGTCCCTGTCAGCAAGGACCTCACAAATAAGACAGAGCACTTCAAGCCTCCCCTTCAACCCCCATGGGTGATGGCAAAGGTTACTCCTGAAGCGTCTAAACACTGCACACAAGCTAGATGTGAAGACCCAAGAGGCTTTCTGAACAAGGGGATGAGTCAGTAGAGAAGGATGGTATGAATCAAAGTGTTTCAGCAGAGGGCCTGGCCCAGACAGAGGATGGGGTGGTTTGGGGTGGAATGGGGGGAATGGTTCAGTAGGACTAAGAATCTGAGAAGGAGCAGGAATCCAAGGTGAGGCTGGAGAACGGTATGGGGGATACAGGGAGCTAGGCAGACAGGAGGTACCGAGCAGCAGGAGGAGGCTTGTTGCTCAGGAAACCAAGAAGCCAAACTGCATGGTCTTTTTCTCAATTAGCAGCAGCCAAGGTCTCCCAGCTGGGGGTGTGGGGGGAGTCAAAGCCGTTGGGATGAAAACACATCCGTGGAATCCAGCTCTCCCACTTTGAAAGAATAAATTGTCACCTTCCCACTCAATCTGGCTGTGAGCTCCCCTGGCCCTTCTCCAGCCGCCCACAGATGCAACACGCTGCTCTCTGCTGCCTCCTGCAGATGCACAGCTTTGTGGCCACCGCCTCCTGCTGGGATCAGCGGGCTGGGGTGGGGTGCACCAGGGACAAGAAGGGGACAGATGATGGGATGGGGTGGGGGTGGGGGGAAAGAACACAGACAACAGATCAGACAAGGAGAGGAGGTGGGGAAGCCCTGAGACTGCATTCACCTTCCCTGTTCCCAGAGTGAGTCCCAGTTTTAGTCCCTGGGACCTAAAAGGAAGAGTCTTCCAGACTCCAGCAAAGTAGTGGAGGGGCTGGGTCATCCTCCTGTTGCCTATCTGGTCTCCATTCTTGGCATTCCTTAAAAACAAGCCTTGTTTTTTCTGTCTTGAGCTCTGCCTTTCCTTCTCTGAGTCACTCTGGAGGACCAAGAACACACACACACACACACACACACACACACACACACACACACACAAGCCCCCAAACCACTGCTTAGATTGATCCTAGCAGGGAGTGGTCACTGGGTGCTTAGTGCTTGATTCCTGGAGCCAGCCCAGGAGAGATACTAGACCTGTACCTACTTTCCTGACAAAG
>JADRCH010011744.1:0-12463 GCA_019843965.1 Rhynchomys soricoides
GTCCCCTGGGTCTCTGTTTCCCTATAACAGGACACATGGTAAGTGATCATTGCCATGTCTGTGAGCTAACCTTAAATAAGAACAAGAACCTGACCTTGGAACAGGGGAGCCTATTACCATTTGCCTAGCTATGAGATTTCCCTGGGCTGGACCTGTGATGATAAACTGTTCCCCTGAGAACCTGCAAAACCATGAGAAGATCTGTCTGACGGCTCTCCATGCTTAGTCTCAGCAGAAGGAGATGCCAGGGTGTCAAGGAGATACATGTGGCTGTCATGGCAGTGGGCTGGCTGCTTACACAAGACAATAAAGCTTGTATCTCACTGCTAATAGAAAGTCCAATTCCAGCCCTTGAGAAATAGCCTCCAGAGTCACCTAGAGTAGAGTCTGGGACAAGGTCTGGAGCCAGGGCTTCCTGCTGCTCACATCTGTGTGAAAAATCCCATGTTTTCCTAATCCATGCCCTGCCGGAGTCCCTCAGGGTCGACCTCAGGGCCATATTAATAGTGAGAGATCTGTAGGTGTTGACTGAGTCTAATTTTCCTTTGCTGAGTTACCCACTGCATGCTCTGCTTTCTGCATAATGGTTTTGGTGATGGAGTTTGATCTATGGCAGGTTAACTCCTCCGTGGGTGTCCTTCACTAAATACAGAACAAGCCTGAAACTCCTGTGTGTTAGGGAATCATCCCACACAGCACCTACAGGTCACAGTGAGTCACTTACTGAACACTTGGAGGTGGACGTGCGCTATTTCACACTGATAATATGTATCAAAGCTTTCTAGAGTGTAGATCCCTGTGTCTTCCTGGGTGACATTTTGGAGCAGCAGGGATCCGTTGGTGTAAATCCTCTCCCTGCCACTGGATTTTCTCCCCCACTTAAGCGACTGAGAGGCTCTTTCATAGTGTGCAATTTTAAATTCTTCAAAAGCACGTTTCCCCTTGTACCAGAAAAAGGCCTGAGGCTTCTCCGACTGATTATAAACTCGTAGAAGAACATTTCCCCCTTCAGGAAGAGAAGGTGGCTGAGCCTCAATAGATGGGTGGGCCATGGCAGTATTTGAGCTCTGGCTGGCTAGAAGGGAAGCTAGAAGGAAAGAGAAAACCCCTGTCAGTATCGGGTCCACATGTCCTGTAGATGTGTGATCTCCACTCAGCCTAGCTGGAGTAAGCCCATCCTACTTGATGCAATAAGGTAACATAAGCCCCATCCCCACAGTGCCTCTGGAGCTGTGTCCTCTGCATAGACCTCTTTCCTCTGCATGGCTCCCCACACCCCACTGACACCACATCACTGCTCACTCTCAAAAAGTATTTCAGGGTGAGAGTGCCTTCCCTGACTTCCTCCTCTGGAGACCCCAGGTCATACATTCCTTCTTTTCTGGCTCTGTTCCCTCTGGGTTTGCTGTTGACTCCTGACTGTACCTCTTAGAAGCTTTTGCTCCTCTGTCTTCCAGTCCATTAGAAAGAAGACATGTTGGGACTGAAGAGATGGCCCAGTGGTTAAGGCTGCTCTTCCCAAGGACCTGGGTTCAATCCCCAGCACTCACATGACTTCTCACAGCTGTCTGTAGCTCCAATCCCATGGACTCCAATGCCCTCTCCTAACCTCCTCCAGCATGGGGTATAGACATACAGGCAGAAGGGAACACACGTAAAGTAAATGAGATCTCATAACAAAAGCTCTGGGAAGTTGCTCACTGTGGGAGGTCTCATGCCTGGAACAGGCTTGGATACCTGTTGACAAGTAGATGAAGGAAGAATGAGTGTATCCAGGACTTGGGCTTGGGTATCCAAGTTTGTTTGTTAGTTTATTTTTACAGACTCCTCAGTTTCGGAGCTAATGAGAGTGTTTTGTAGGGGCGGTGGTTCTGACGGTAAGGTCCTGTTCCCCAGTTGGTTCTTGATCTATCAGTAAGGATGCCAGGGGCCAATTGCTGGACAGAGGAAAGAGGCAGAACTTTTGGGTCCCTGCAGGAAGGCTAAGAGACACAGTAAAGGACAAAGATTTTCACCATGCTTCGGAGGGCAAAAGGCACCAGCATGTGCAATCTCAGGCGGAGCGGCCGTAGGTCACTTGTTCCCCAGGTTGAGGATTAGAAATACAAGTAAGTGGAGGGCAGTTTTGTGTTGCTGAACAAGGAGAAGGAAACTGAGCACCTAGAATTGAGGCAGATTTAGGGTGCTGACTGGGAGTGAAAAGAAAGGCACGAGATAGCTGAGGAAGCCAATAAGGCAGGTTGAAAATAAGCTAATGTGTGTGTGTGCTGCATCCGAGGATCCAAGGAAACCTGGGCAGGGCTGGTAACATGGTCCACCCGGAGCTTAAAGTGGGGTAGCAAAACCTACGTGTTAAAGTGTTTAATACTCTGGGTTGCTTAGCAATTTTCTCTTTTATTTGCATATTTGCTGTGTGTGTGTCTGTGTATCTGTGTGTCTATTCGTGTGTTTGTGGGGGGGGGGTCTGTGTGTGTCAGTCTATGTGTGTGTGTGTCTCTCTGTGTGTGTCTGTCTGTACGTATATGTGTATTTGTGTGTGTGTGTATCTTTGTGAGTCTGTGTGTCTGTGTATATATGTGTGTCTGTCTGTCTGTGTGTGTTTGTGTGGGATCTGTGTGTTTCTTTGTGCCAGCCTGTGCCTGTGTGCCTATGTGTATGTGTCTGTATGTATCTGTGTGTCTGTCTATGTGTATGTGTGTCTAACTTTGTGTGTCTGTGTCTGTCTATGTGTGTGTGTCTATATGTGTGTCTGTCTATGTGTGTGGGTATATGTGTGCGTGTGTGTGTGTGTGTGTGTGTGTGTGTGTGTGTGTTTGAGATGAAATTTCACAAAGCCTAATTGCAATTCCAGATCCTGTTCATTACTTGGCAGAGGTTGCCCTACAAAGTGGGAGATGCTGAGTTCTCATGGCAGCAGAAAATGGAGCTAACTTAGCCCTTTCTCCAGGATGAATGCTATTATGTGTGGCCATCACAGTATGAGCCAGGGAGTCCACAGAGTTCCCTGCTATTCCTTCTGTGGTTCTTATGCCTCCTATCTGATATTTCTTATCTTCCCTGGTCTCACTGGTCCACACATCTGGACTTTACATCCATGGGACTCTGCTGAATTCAGATGCTGAACCAGGTCATCAAATATAGCCCAACAGGCTACCTAGATACCTGGCTAACACTCTCCTCGTGTGACAGTGCTGTTACCAGTCCTTCACCCAGAAGCCTACCATCTACTGAGGAACACAAATGCTGTACATATTCTATAAGCTAGAAGAATCCGTGTCCCACACTCTGAAGCTGTCTTCTGGGGAAGGTGACTTAGGTGCCCTTCCTCTCATCTCCTCACATCCTCTGGTTTTTCTTTCCTGAGTTTCTTAACACAGCATCCCTCTCTTCCTAGATGATGTGATCTTTTCCACACTGTACTATACCACATGCCCGGAGACAGTCTATAAATCTTGTGGCCTCAAGGAAAGATCTTTATCTGTGTCTGCCATCACACACTAGACCTCCATCGGTTGACACAAAAGCATAGCTCTCACGTCTTCAGGGGACAAAAGATAGATTGTGTGAACCAGAAACACAGATTCAGATGTACCCCAAATCCCATGTTCTGAGGTGGAAGCAGTTTCGTGACCTTCTTTTATAGTAACATAACAAAGAAAATCTTAAATCAAGGCCCTTTTCAATGACATTGGTTAACATGAAATAGGCAGTTATAACAAAACTGAGGGATCTCAGCTGTAAGACTCAGACACCATCCGAATGCTCTCATCCTTTGGTTGGTGAAATCTACGGTTATGATAAGCTAATACATCCCGAGAAGATTTTAGTCTGTTAGTTCCCAGGATGCTAGGTCTGACACATGAAGGCAGGGAAAGGATGCTTAGGGAGCTAAAAATAATCCAACATAAACTGCAGTTGGACTTTGGACCTGCAACATTCCAACCTCTGCACTTCATTGTGGCCCTGGTCAGTCCATCATGCTTTGCGACACAGCCGCCCTCCAGAAATCCCCTGCACAGCGCCTCCTTTGCCCAATCTCCACATTTGTGCATGGGACTACATATTTGTGATGGTTTGTATACGCTTGGCCCGGGGAGTGGCACTAGTAGAAGGAGTGGTCTTGTTGGAGTAGCTGTGTCACTGTGGGTGTGGGCTAAAAGACCCTCACCTTAGCTGCCTGGAAGTCAGTATTCTGCCTTCAGATGAAGATGTAGAACTCTCAGCTCCGCTTGCACCATGCCAGCTTAGATGCTGCCATGCTCCCACTTTGATCATACTGGGCTGAACCTCTGAACCTGCAAGCTAGCCCCAATTAAATGTTGTCCTTTGTAAGAGTTGCCCTGGTCATGGTGTCTGTTCACAGCAGGAACACCCTAACTAAGATAGGATTAGAACACAATGTCCCAGTTAGCTATGTGGTGCCTAGGAACTGATGTAGACAAAACTGTGTAGTGGCAGGGCAGCATCCTTCAGGAGAGGAGGAGCTGCTAAAGGCATTAAGGAACACATCCTGGGTCTATGAGAACCATTAGTTCTCAGGGTCCAGATCTCATTTTTTGTATTTCTTCTTCTCCATTTCACAGAACTTTTCCGTGGGATGCGGCTACATCAGTCTGGCAGTATCTCTTACGTTCTGTGAGACTGTAACCTATGTTGGACTGCACACTCAAGTTAGTAATACACCTTGAAGTCACTTAAGACATACTAGAGGTTCTCAGCCTGTGGGTCATGACCCCTGTCTGGCTTGCAGATCAAATATCCTTGCAAAGGAGATATTTACATTATGACTCATAACAGTAGCAAAATTACAGTTATGAAGTAGCAACAAAATAATTCTATGGTTGAGGGTCACCACAACATGAGGAACTGTATTAGAGGGTCACAACATTTGTAAGGTTGAGCACTATTGCTTGAGACTGATGTCCCACTGTGCACTTAGCCTGTTTGTTTAGCCTGTCTTTAAGAGAACAACTTAATGGGACTGGAGAGATGGCTCAGCAGTTAAGAGCTCTAAGTGCTCTTCCAGAGGTTCTGAGTTCAAATCCCAGCAACCACATGGTGGCTCACAACCATCTGTAATGGGATCTGATGCCCTCTTCTGATGTGTCTGAAGACAGCTACAGTGTACTCCTATACGTAAAATAAATAATATTTTTTTTAAAGATCTAGATTGATTCAACAATTCTTCTGTATTTAGAGATTTGCAGAATGTAGAAAGTGTCTACCCATTCTGGGGTTTTCAAGCAGATCTGCCATCATTTTGTGTTGTTTTTTTTCTTTGTCCAGTGTGATCTTACAGCTATGAGCATAAGTGCATGAAGATGGACTAGCCCGAATCCCCAGAAATGTCAGCCCTGAGGGGACAGAGGCATAGATAACTCTACTGTGCCATAAGCAGCTGCTTTAGGGATCTGGACTCAGGACAAACTAGGCTTCAGGACTTCAGTGCTAAAGATATTTTAGGATGGGCTAGAGAAATAAAGATATTTTCGTGTAGCTCACATAATTAAGAAAACTAAAACAAAAAAGACAAAGAACAATCTGTGGTCTGTCTGTCTGTGTGAGGAGGCTTGCCAAGGACAAGAGCCTTTAGCACAGGAGATATTTCACCCAACATGGACTCTTTTCTTTGTTTTTAGCTTTTATTTTTAAATGGGCCATGATGTTTTCCTTTGATATCACTTTTGCCGTTTGGAGGCAAGTCTGCACAGAGAAACCACTGCCCGGCTCCTCCAAGGATCTGTATCACATTGTTTTAAACAATCCCTATGCCTCTGGTGTCTTCCACAAACACATCCCTTTCTCCCGACATTTTTTCCCACAATGTCGTCTTGCCTAGAGATCCCAAGTGATCCCGAAGTGCAGCATCAACTGCCTGATGCCCCTTCTGCATCCTTAAATGGCCCTAATCCACAAAACCTGCACCATCTGTTTGCAGGCCTCATGTGTACCCTACTTCCCCCAATCTCTAGTAGGAAGTACACCCCGTGACTATAAAGACCCCCTCTCTGGACCCCAGTTGTCAGTATACAGGAAAAATACAACAGGCAATGTTGACTTGGTTTGAATAAAGTAAAACATGGCTCTCCCACCCTTGATATTTCCTGTCCCCAAAGCTACCAGCTGCACAGCCTGTTCCACCTCTGTGTCCTCTCCCCCTCAGGATTCAGGAAGAAAGCGAGTCTCCTCTCAGGGCCTCTTGCCCTCTGAGATCCCCCCTCCCAGCCACTGTCAGGGCTTGTCTCACCTGTTAGCAGGAGCCCCTTGAAGAAAAGGAGAGGAGGGGGTGCCATGGTCTCTGTGCCTGCTTGCCTCATCTCCAGCTCCACCTGACACCTGTGCTGCTCTTATTCCTTCACATCTGAGCCATGGGAGCCCCTCCCAGGGTCACAGGACTGTGGGTCATCTTGTGTCTCATCCCATGCCTACTGTTTCTTGTCCTTTCCAGGGACAGTTTACAGCCCATCACCCATGGGACTCAAGGCTGAAACCAGGAGGCGGAACTGAAGCAGAGTCCATGGAGGAATTATGCTTACTGTCTTACTTCCAGGCTCATGTTCACCAACATTTCTAAAATAGTCTAGGCTCAAGTGCTGATGGATGTTAGGTCCACAGGGGACTGGGCCCTCCCACATCAATTAATTATCATGAGAATGCTACACAGACAAGCCCTCAGGCCAGTCTGATAGAGTTCTTTCCCAGGACTGTCACCTTTAGAAGTGTCAGTCTGTAAAAAAAAAAAAGGTCATACCTTAAAAGTTGTATATCTCACCGGGCAGTGGTGGCGCACGCCTTTAATCCCAGCACTTGGGAGGCAGAGGCAGGTGGATTTCTGAGTTTGAGGCCAGCCTGGTCTACAGAGTGAGTTCCAGGACAGCCAGGGCTACACAGAGAAACCCTGTCTTAGGGAAAAAAAAAAAGTTGTTTATCTTAGGGCTGGAGAGATGGCTCAGCAGTTGAGAGCACTGGCTACTCTTCCAGAGGTCCCAGGTTCAATTCTCAGCACCCACATGACAGCTCACAACTGTCTGTAAATCCAGTTCCATGGGATCCAACACCCTTAAGCAGACTTACAGGCAGCCAGGCAAACCGCCATTACATATAAAGTTAAAATTAAAATAAAAAATGTTCTATATCTCACCAGGCAGTGGTGGCACACACCTTTAATCCCAGCACTTGGGAGGCAGAGACAGGCAGATCTCTGAGTTCGAGGCCAGCCTGGTCTACAGAGTGAGTTCCAGGACAGCCAGGGCTAAACAGAGAAACCCTGTGTTAACCCTTGCCATACAGACACCCAAAAGTTCTATATCTCATTTCAATATCCAGTATCTTAACCGGCTGTGTTTAGAATGAAAAACAAGTTATTACGTTCTATCCCAAGAGGAAACACCACGTCATAAATCCAACCACACTGATGCAAAACCAAAGTCTGTGAGTCTAGCTCAGATCCTGTAGCTCGGTGGCTCTCTTGTGGGACTCGCTCATGATGGCCTGGGTGCCATAGTTCTCTGGGAGTCCCAGTCTCCATCTTTGCCTTCTGAAACCCACACAGCTTGCCTCATTGGCTCAGGCTAGCCCCCTTCCACACCTGTTGTCCTTGGTGTTTATCTCATGGTCCTGACCTCTCCAACATGCCTGGGTCTCCACTGCAACCGAGGCTTCACTTTCACCAATGGCTTCCTTACCTCTCTTCTAGGAAATTCTGACCAAGATGAACTTGGGGAGGTAAAGGATCTATTCCACCTTACATTCCATCATTGAGGGAGGCTGGAGCAGAATCTCAAGGAGAGAAAAGGCTTTGATACATGATTTTAGAAAAGAAACCATGTTTCTTTTCTTTTTCTCTTTTCCTTCCTTCCTTCCTTCTTTCTTTTTTTTAGTTTAGCGTATTTAATAGCAAACTTACAGGAACTGCCCAGAAGGCAGACAACATTAAAAACATGTACTTGCATGTAGGACAACTCAGTTAGAAAAGTATCGTGAATGAATGGAATCTACTGTGTGATAAAATGCTACAGACACCATTTAGTTGTCGTCAATAAAAAATTTACTTACTTTTTAAAAAAATCCAAATTCTGGCATTGTCCAGAAAATTTAAACAGGCTTATTTATAATTGTTATAAAATTGAGCTGCTGAAATGTGTTCACCGAAACATTTTGCATTAATGCTTTACATCTTGCCTTTATACTAAAAATTCATGGGCTGGAGAGATGGCTCAGCGGTTAAGAGCACTGACTACTCTTCCAAAGGTCCTGAGTTCAAATCCCAGCAACCACATGGTGGCTCACAACCATCTGTAATGGGATCTGATGCCCTCTTCTGGTGTGTCTGAAGACAGCTACAGTGTACTCATATAAATAAAATAAATCAAAAAAAAAAATCACACACAAATGAATGAGGAGAAACTGCCAATACCTGACTCTGTCCCCCATGTTTCCACTCACATTCATATATTTAGTTACCTTTGACCCTATGTAAAAAATATATAACATTCAGAACTTCTGATAACTGTTGGAGATTGGTTCTAGAGCTTTGATTCAATCAGGAATCTGCGTGTCCAAACACTAAAGGTCAAAGGTCCTTGTCTACAGTTGGTTTTTGATTAATCAATAAGGATGCCAGTGGCTAATGACAAATGACAAATGGAGATGGGGTGGGGCCCTTAGAGTTGGGCAGGCTAGGACACAGGAGGAGGAGAAGGAGAATCACCATGCCTGGGGAGAGGGTAGGGAGGCATGAGAGTTAGAGCTGCAGAGGGAAGATCATCCAAGATGTAGGGGCAAAGGGAAAGTGGTCCCCGGAAGGGCTGCCCAGAAGAGTGTCGTGGGCAGCAAAGACAAGTGGATATATAATATATAGGCTTAAGTTATAGGTCAAAAAGCAGGAGATTGTGAAGAAGCACTGTCTCAACAGTTAATTTTATTTAGAGGGCTTTAATTGCTTTGAATTACTTTAATTATCCAAATGTGTGTGACTATGTGTTTGGTGGTTATAAAATTCCTCTGGAGGAGAGGTCAAGCTATGCTTTCAATGATTCCCAGTTTCTAGCAAAGGTAGCCTCTTTGGGGAGAGGTTCTATGTTGGGTTGACAGGAAAGGACAATAGGCTTTGGACCCTTCCACAGTGATATGGACCAGATATGACAGGGGAAGACCCCTGAAGACCTCGAAAAATGGAGAAAATCAAACGGGGCAGGTAACTTGATCTGCTGATTCCTCGACATGGCAACAGCCCAGTAACTGGCTTAGACATAAAAATGTCTCAAGTTAAAACTTCGGCTAAATTAGACAATAAATGTTGTTGATTATGGAATCCTTAAGACTCATTGTGCCATCCTTCATATGGCATGAAGACTTATTACAATTAGTAATTAATAAACTTTACTTATAAAACAGACAGCTGTCTTTTACCTGCTCAGACAAGGGGCAAAATTTCATCCTCGGGTGATCTGTGCACCCGTACAATCCATGCAAATATCTTTTATCCCCCCCTTCTCGCTCCTTCCCGCTCGTTACGGCCCAAAAATCTATCCATTTATTACATATTAAGTACACTGTAGCTGTCTTCCGACACCCAGCAGAGGGCATCAGATCTCATTACAGATGGTTGTGAGCCACCATGTGGTGGCTGGGATTTGAACTCAGAACCTCCGGAAGAGCAGTCAGTGCTCTCGACCACTGAGCCATCTCTCCAGCCCCCATATGAATATCTTAATGGTACTAAAATTTTGGTTGTGAGATTCACATATTTCAGAATGTACAAGCTTTGGCAAGACACATCCTCAGAGAGATGCTGAACTGATGCTGTCGAGAGACTTGCTTCCAAATCAGGTTCAAAAATTGCTGCTGTCAGTATTAGTGGCCCATCTTATACAGGTGACATTCCTATTCCATAATGAAAAGGGATAAAGGGAGTGGTAACATCAGGTCGTGGTCATGGCGACTTTCCCAGCAATAGAAACCCTAATTAAGACAGTTGGCTACAGAGGCCCCACCAGAGACCTTCCTGGAGGGCACCTTTCCCTCCTCTCAGGCCAGGCTGGCTGAAGAGATGAGTGTTTCCAGGAATCATCCAAGGTCCTCCCTTTTGCCTCTAGTATAGCCAGGGGCAGCCCCCTCAATAGAGACTACCCATGTCTTGTGGTGATCTTAGTTCTTTGTGCCTCTATGCTCCTCCTTTGCCATTGAAGCACAGAGTCACCTCTGAGCAAACAATGAAGACCTTGCGAACTGGGACAATCAGAGATGCTTCATCTATCTGGTTCCTTCTCTGACACTAACCCAGTGGGTATGGATGACAGACTGTGAGGGAAACTAATTCCTGAGCTGATCACAGGCCGCCTCTGCCAACACCCAACCCCTCCTCCTGCTAGAATTCACAAGCCTCAGTCATATTTCCATGCAGTGCTCAGTCTTGTCTTGCTTCCCAGCCCAGGGCCCCTCTGACACCTCTGTAATGAGATAAGAGCTGACATTTTCACTGGGAATTTTCTCATGGAAAAGCCTCGGGGAGAAGGGAACTTGTGTTGTTTGACTCTGATGGCTGGCTTGCATCTTTGTTGAGACAATATCTCCATGTAGCCTGGTCTGTCTTGTGACCCAGACTGGCCTTGAGCTAATGGTAATACTCATGCTTCAGCTATCCCAGTGTGACACTATGGGTATTTGCTGACACTAGGCTGGGGGTGGGATCTAGGAGAAACGATACTGAGATCAAATTTGGTGTCCATTCCTCAATGCTGAAGAAAGAAAGATAGCTTAATCAGTCCTTTCCGTCTCTGAGAAGAATATGTTCTCAAATATCTCTATCCTGTATCTAAAGCCCAGCGGTTGTGTGTGGGCACATGCTCCCAACATGGCTATGTAGAAGATGAACTTGTTCGGGAGCCAGAAATGTGAAGGTCCAGCCTTGACATCAGGGGTAAGCTGAGGTGGGAGGTGGAGTTGACAGAATGGCTGGGCCAGAAGCTGGTAGCTCCTGGTGGATTCAGAGCCTCCGTGGATTGTGGCAGGTGACTGGAAGGGAAAGCTGGAAGAAGAAGCCAGAGCTGATGGAGAAACCAGCACTGTTGGTAACTAACTGGTGAGAAATTCTGAACTCTTCACTCTCCTGAGGCCAGAGCTGATGCAGGGGTACTGCCCCAGGGCTGGGCCAGCCTGTCCACTTGTCTACATCACTGACAAAGGTATGACTTCTCCCTGTTCCTTGCTTTTAACTCTTTTTCATTCTTTCAGATCCCAGAGAGCAGCTGGGTGGGCTCTCGGCCTTTCGCACTTTCTCTGAAACTCTTTCACCTCATTCCTGATGAGCCTGGTCATCTGCCCTTTGGCTGCTTGCTGACCTCCATGCCCAACTGTGTCTTCATCTCTCTCCTCCTCTTCCATCTCTTTTCCAGGTGGCTCCTGAGAGTCCCACCTTGAATTCTCTGCTGTTTTTCCTTTCCTTTTCCTTTTCATTGTTTCACTGTGTAGCCCTGACTGGCCTGGAACTTCTTTTTAGTCAAGGAAGACCTTGGACTGACAGAAATCTGCCTGCTTTTCCTCCTGAGTACTGGCATTAAATGGTTGTGTCAACACATGAAGCATACCGTTGTGTTTCATTCCCCAGAACTGAAGACCTGGGGTGGAGACGGAGAAATCCAATAGAAAACATAAACTATACCTTAGAGTCATTGAGACATTTGTTTGAAGAAGTGATAGTCAACCCCATTCAAACATTCTAATTTAATTGTTCTGGAAGGAAATGCAAACGTGGGTAACTTTCAAGCCTCTCAGGTGCTACTGCAAGGTAACCCTCATGCTCAATGTTGTCAGCTGGAAACTGTCTAGAGTCTTCTAGGTGACAGGCCACAGGCACAGACTTATGAAAACACTTACTGTCTAGCTCCTGTGTCTGTCATCTTGTGTCAGCCCTGTGAGGGCTCCCTGAATGGGGGTAGCCTCAGAGAATGTCTGGAGATATTATCTTGGTCATTTAGTACATGTGACAAGACCCATCTTCAGTGTGGGTGGGACTGTCCCCTGGCCAGGACTTCCTAGACTGTGCAGTGCAGAAAGCACAGGGAGGGCTCTGAACACTGGAGTTTGATGTGAGCAGCTGCTTCAAGCTCCGGAAACCGTGGCCTCCCCAGCACCACGGGACCCAGATAAGGCCTCTCTCCCTTAAACAACAGGAAGAAGAACCTGGGTGCCCAGGTCCAGATGCAGACCCTGTTGGAGGAGACTGGAATAGGTGAAGGATGGCGTCCATTCTGCTATCTGCTCTGCTCTTACAGCTGATAGACATTTTCCAAACAATGGTGAGTCCCTGCTCTCTAGAAGCTGTCAGTCAGACACTGACAGAGGACAGTGCTGAGCCAGGCAAGCTTCAAGGACAGTGAGTGCTTGGGACAGGTGACAGTAGAAGACATCACTGTAGAACTCCTCTCTGACTTGGGTCTTTACCTCAGGCATCAGAGGTCAA
>JADRCH010011771.1:0-19372 GCA_019843965.1 Rhynchomys soricoides
AGGTATATTGTGGCATGTGCATCACACACACACACACACACACACACACGGGTGCACACATGCGTGCGCATGCACACACACACAAACACACACACACACACACACACACACACACACACACACACACACACCTTTCATTATGTTTAGCATCCAAGGCTCACTCTATGGTCTTCTAATGCTTACTCTGTGCTACCATACAGGTTTTCTAGTACTTGTTCCTTTATGACTTAGTATGTGTGGTGGTTTGAATACGCTTGGCCCACTGAATGGCACTATTAGGAGGTATAGCCTTGTTGGAAGAAGTGTATCACGTTGGGGATGGGCTTTGATACCCCAGTCCTAGCTGCCTGAGGATCACTGTCTTTGGAATAAGAGGTAGAGCCCTCCTCAGCTTCTCTAGTGCCATGCTTGGATGCTCACACCTTGATGATAATGGACTGAACCGCTGAGCCTGTAAGCCAGCCCCAACTAAATGTCCCAGTGTAAGCATTGCCTTAGTCATGGTGTCTTTTCACAGCAATGAAACCCTAAGACAGTATGTGTCTCAGTTAGTTTTCATTGTTAATGTGATACAAGCAGGAGACACCCAGGAAAAGGGAATCCCAACCAAAGAATTATCTAGACTGGATTGGCCTGAGACCATTTCTATGACTGAGGTATTGATTGATGTTGAGCATGAGTCAGTGAAAGAGCAGTAAGCAGAGTTTCTCCAGGACTTCTGCTTCAGTTCCTACTTGAGTTCCTGCCTTAACTTCCTTCAGTGATGGATCTGACCTGGAAGTCTAAGCTGAAATAGACCCTTTCCTCCCCAAGTTGCTTTCGGTATTGGTGTTTGCTTCAGCAACAGAATCAAACTAGAATAGTATGGTATATACATCTTGGCTCTAGACCAATGAAGCTGCATGTTCACTGTGGCTATGATTATAGTCTCATTGAGTTTGTCTATGCATCATTTTCTCTTTATCTATCTCTGTTCTCTCTATGCTGAATGCAGTGCCAGCCATCTGGATTGCCTCTGAGGTTATCATGTAAGTTCTGTAAGTCCTTCTGGGGCTCTGTTTCCCTCTTCATGGTCATTGTTTCTGGTTACCAGTGCTTTAGTACTTATTCTCTTACATCTCCAGATACACCTGTCTTTCTATGCCTCCTGGAAATCTGTCCTTATTTCATCTGTCACTGATTCGTCCAAGTGTCTCCAATGCTTCATTTGTATCACACACTGGATACATGGCCTTGTATTCCAGACCTTCTCTAAAGTCTTTCTCATCTATGAGAGCTAAATACAGATGGTTAGGCCATCACCAGTGTTTAGTCAGTGCTAAGATTCCTCTTGCTTACCGGGTTGGTGATCATAAACATGCTAAGAAAGAAATTAACTCATGAATGTTTTTGCGTTCTTGGCTTCGTTAGATGTGGTTGGTTCTACACTATAAAACATTTAATCTCAAATTACAAAGATGGGGATTAGAATGAGGAGTTCCAGGGATTTTGATGCTCTCTTCTGGCTACATGGGGCATAGACATACATGCAAGCAAAACAACCATACACATAAGAAATAAAATAAACATTTAACATCCTATAAAGGTGCCAGTGAGAATTAGCTACCACACACTCCTATGCAGCCAGACTCACACAGATCTTGTGCCAAGGTAGTGATAGAACCAGCTTTTCAGATCAAGACAGTGAATCAATCTGCCCAGGCCAACCAATTACGCAATAACCATTAGTTCTCAGCACGTTGATGTATAAGTTTCAGGCTCACTGAGATGGTTTAGTGTTTAAGGGCACAGGCTGCTTTTCCAGAGGTTGGGAGTTCAATTCCCAGCAACCATATGGTGGTTCAGGACCATCTATAAAGGGATCTGATGCCCTCTTGTGGCCTGCAGTTGTACATGCAAACTTATATGGTTCTGCATTAATCATCACTTAAATAGAAATAGAAGCTCTTGCAGCACTAATCTATGGGTATAAATTCAAACTCTCAGAACAGGGCTTGTTCAGGGAACATTTTGGAAGAGTCTGAGGCTGGTGAGGTATGCTAATGACAGGACTGTTGAAAGCAGGAGCAGGTGGCAGCTCTGGCTCTCAGCACAAGAGTCCCTCCCCCAGCCCCAAAGACATGAAAGCAGGAGGAGAGTTAGTTGGAAGCCATTAGGATTAAGAAGGAAATAAGAGAGGGCAATAGGAGCGTGCATGACAACAATACGCTGTATTCATATATGAAGGTGTCAAAAAATAAAACCAAGGGAAAAAAGAGAAAGCACTTTCAATCAAAATGTTCTCTTAAAAAGAGAAAAGAGTGAATTCTTCAAAAGTAATCCAGGTTTCATGGCTCATGTACATAGTTCCATAACTTGGAGGCTGAGGCAGGAGGATTACTTCAAGTTGCAGCCAACTAGGACTACAGAGTGAGTTCCTGGCTAGTCTGGATACAGAGTGATACCTTGTCTTTAAAAGCAAAACAAACAACAACAGTAGCAAAAAAAACCCAAAACAAATGAACAACAATAACAATAACAACAAGAACATCACCACCACTACCACCACCCCCAGTTGGAGCTTCAGTATACCATTTCATTATTTTCTTCTCGCACATCTATGCTTTGCAGTCACTATTTCTGACCCACTTGCATTGTTCAATATGGTTTGGTATGCTGTAAAAGGGTATACATTGAACACTGATCTATCCAAATGATGAAATAGCACGGATAGAAGCTCCCAAACGGCTTTGTTAATGATTATTTATTTAACTAATACAACCTGCGCACCAAGCATATCTTTTAATTTTGGACACACTTGCCCATTTGAGGACTTTTACTTTTATTTTCTATGGCGAAGATGTCAGTTAAGCAACGACATTTACATATAGAAGCCACAAGGCGGCACTCTGAACTCACCTAAACATCAGGGGTGTGTGTGTGTGTGTGTGTGTGTGTGTGTGTGTGTGTTTTCCATTTTTGCATCTGGGGACAGTAGGACTGCCTTGAAGGATAATTTCTTCTGAGATAGAATTTTATCAGCGGACTCCTGGGGGAGTGGTAATATGCAAACACTTATTAAAATGTTGTGGTGGGAGGTGACAATTCTCCCAAAGTTGAATTAGACAGATGCAAACAAAACCAAAGCCTTTCTGGGCTTATTTAATGTTCCTTGGTTGAAGGTGACTCTGATGTGGTGGATTTCTATCCATGGAGGAGACAGAATGGAATGAGTAAGGGAAATTCTCAGTTACTAGTAGCTCTGACAAACACACATATAAGCAGCTTATCGCTTAGGTTGGAATGTTTCTCCTAGGATGTGTGTGTGTGTGTGTGTGTGTGTGTGTGTGTGTGTGTGATGCTATTGATCTGGTTTCTGTATATTAATTCTCATATCAGGAAAGCATGAAATAAAGTGTATCATGAGATATTTATACAAATATAAATCAATCGAAAAATGGCGTATCGTACGCGGGTGAGATAAAGCAGCAGAAATGGAGCTCACAAGAGTTGAGTTGTGCTTCTTTTTCTGCCTCTATTTTGTGTCTCTATAAAGCTCTTTTCCCTCCTACAACTGGAAAAGCAAATGGTGAGATTGGAGCTAGGAAGCTGCTAGGCAGAATCTGGTGGAACATGGAAATGTTATTGCTTCTTTCTCTGATCTCTAGTCTTGGTTCTCCATCTTGGCTTTGAGATAAGGATGGGGAACTGGTTCATGCCACACACTATGACTCAACACTTGCTTGGTTCTACACAGTTGGGGAATTTGGGAAATTTTTTATTTTATATTTATTATTATTATTATTAATTATTATTAATTATTTAGCATTGTTCTACTTTTAGTAGAAGTAAATAGGGAAAGAGTTGTACTGGGAGTTGCTTTCCTCTTGCTGTGGTTTGAGACCCTGGCAAAAGCAACTGAAGGGAGTAAGGCCTTATTTTGGATCACAGTTCAAAGTACTGTCTCTTATGGTGGGTAAGGCCGGGCATCTGGAGCTTGAATCTTCTGGTCTCAGAACATCCAGAATGAGGAAATGGAGATGGGTAAATATTTACTGCTGCTTAGCTGCTCCATAACTTTTTCCATTTTATATGGTTGAGATTCTCACCAGAGAGTGGTCCTGCCCATGGTTAAGATGGGCCTTCCTACCTTAATTAGTGTAACCAAGATACCCCCACTCCCGACAGATGTGCCCACAGACCTGGTCATTTTTCTAGGTAATACTAGGGTCTGTCAAGTTGATGATTAGTACTAACCATCATAGGTATTAAAGAAGAGTTGGTTAAACTCAAGACAAGAGAATGAAGACTTTTCCAACAAGGTGACACTGGCTACCCTTCTGCTACCATGTCTTTGCTTGTCTTTTATTTCTAGCACTTGAATATGTGGTGTGCATTTGCTTAGAATATGCTCCTCCCACGAGAATGTTAGGAACTACTCAAAGTAAGTGAGGTCACATCATGTGTAAGTTCCCCTAGAGTGCAGATCTCCTGTTCAGAGGCAGCTCTCAGGATTTATTTGTGGCATGTTTACATGGATGAATGCGTAACGTACATGAGTTACCTTATCATTTTTTTTTTTTTTTTGGTATTTGGGGTCTAATTCACAATAATTTAATGTGATGCAATTCCTACTTTGATATTAAGAAGTAGGTGAATTCTCAATGTTAGCTAAGGTTTTCACTGTAGAAGGAAATCTTCTATATCTTCCTATTAAGAGTGTGGGTATTATACACTAACGGAGACATACACTAGTGCAGTCATTATGGAAACAGAATGGAGGCTTCTGTAATACTAAAATGAGACCCTCCTCTGCTACCAGTGATGAACCCAAAAGAAGTGAAACAAAATCAGTATGTCCAAATGGTGCTTGAAGAACTGGGCATGGTGATAGATAAATGACAACAATTTGAGCATTTAGGAAGCTGGGGCAGGAGGAAAGACAGCAAGACCACCCTAGTTTACATATTGAGATCTCATCTCAAAACAAACAAACAAAGAAACAGACAGACAGACAGACAAACAGGACATGACCCTATTTTGTTTCCTGTAGTACTATTCTTACTAGGCATTATTTGTCACCAACATTTCTATCAATAGGTTGATGGGTAAAGTGAATGTGGTATATACACACACACATAATTAGCAAAAAGCATGGATTCTTTTATTTGTGAAAACATGGATGTAGCTGGAGATCCTAAGCCCAGTACAGGAAGCAAAACATCATATATATCAAATCTGAAAAAAACTGATATTGTAGAAGTTGACAACACTGTGGCTGTTACACCAATTTGGGGAGAATGGTGGGGTAGGAGAGGACATTCATGAAACAAAATTATTGTTTGATAGAAGAAATAAATTTTGGTCATCTGCAGCACAGTGAGGTATTCAGTTAACAAAGCATGCTTCATATCTCAAAATGGCTAGAGGAGGAATTAGGTTGTACTCACTGTGGAGAAATGAATTGAGTTAAAGTGATGGATGGGCCTCTTAGCCTATTTGCTCACTAATTACAGAGTAATATAGACATAAGTCAAAAAATCACATTATACCTTATAAATATGTACAAATATGATATGCCAACCAAGAAATTAATAAAAAATGTGTGTCTGCCGATCAACAGCACTGATGTCATCTGGGGTTCTCAGCTCAGGACCCCTCATTCAGTTTCTGCACTTTGAAAGACACCAAGATGAATCATGTGTATTACAACTTAAGAATGGGAAAGTCAAAATAATTGAGATTTTCAACCAGATATATGATTAGATTAGACAGTTTGGCTTTAATTTCTCCTGAGCAGAACAAAAGAAGAATGAACTGAGGCTTAGATGAAATTGAGACTTTCCTTTTGCCATTGAAGAGTAAATGCATGGCTTTGTGCATGTGAAGTATAAACTCTACTAATGAGCCACAGCCCAGACTAATGGGAGTGCTATGCACAGCCCTTGTCACTTGGCCATCTTATTCTCATATGTCTACATACATTTCTCCCAAACTGTAAGACTTTGATATTTATTTTAAGTTTACTTTATTTTGGCAAGAACACTTAACATGAGATCTGACTCCTTGACAATTTAAACTACCTACAAGGCTTCTGCTAAAAAATCTGCTCATGATCTTATAGATGTTCCTAGAAGGTGACAAAATATGTTTTTTGCTCTTGCTGCTCTTGAAGTAAGTCCTCTGTCTGTCTTTGAAATTTAATTATAAAATATCAGGTATGAATTTCTTTGCATTTTTCTTGTTAGCAGTCTTTGTTTTTTTTTTTTTGTTTGTTTTGGATTTGGATATTTAAGTCCTTTTCCAGATTTGGGAGTACTCAGTCATTTCTTTAGCTCTCATCTTGAATTCCTATCATTGATCATCTTGATGCTATCTCAAATAACTTCAATTGGTTTTTTCACTATTTCTTTTGCTCCTCAAGTTGAATTATTTCCAAGGACCTTGAATTTGTTCATCTTTTTTTCCTGTTTGATGTAATCTGATGTTGAACACCCCTGTGAATTTTCACTTAGAATACTGTATCCTTCATCTCCATGATTTCTGATATGGATTTAAAATATGCTTCTTTGAAGAATTGTTTGTTAGAGACTGTTAGTTAGCGTTTCCATTGCTGTAAAGAGACACCATGACCATACCAATTCTTATAAAGGAAAACATTTAATTGGGGCTGGCTTATAGTTTCAGAGGTTCAGTCTATTTTCATGGTGGAAAGCATGGCAATGTACAGCCAAACATAATGCTGAAGAAGTTGAAAGTTCTGTATCTTGATCCCCTATTCCATACTGGGCAGAGCTTGATCATATATGAGATTTCAAAGCCCACCTACACAGTGACACACTTCCTCCAACAAGGCCACACCTCCTAATCACGTCATTCTCTGTGGGCCAAACATTCATACACATGAGTCTATGGGGGACAATCCTATTTAAACCACCACAGGGATGTAAAGATAGCTCAGTGGTTAAGAACATTTGCTGTTCTTACAGAGAACCTGGGTTTTGTTCTCAGTGTCTATATGTTGTCTCACAGTTGCCTGTAAGTACGGTTCCAAGGGATCCAACACCCTATTCTGGCCTCAGTGAACACCAACCACACATGTGGTATACACAGGCAAAGCATTTGTAGACATAAAAGTAAAAAAAATATATTTAAAATTGTGTTTTTGCTGAAATTCTTTACTGTGTTATTTTCTTGAACTTCGGCAGTTGCTTTGAATTCTTTGTCAGGGAAACCAGATAACTCCATTTTATTCATTTAAGTTGATGGAGATTTGTATTTTATTGTTAGGAACATCTTTGCTCAATTCTTCTTTTGCCTTGACTCTATGTTGGTATCAGGAGTTGACAAGGCAGATACCTATTGCAAAAGTTGTCATTGATTGGAAGCAGATCCTCACCAATGGGGCTGGTCAGAGGTTCTGGAGGACAACTATAAATTATTTTATTGCTGCTAAATGGTCTCTTCTCAGTCATCTGAAACTGTATTTGGAGATTGAATTCTGGTGAAAGGATGATTAACATCACTCTTTCAGCTTTGAAGTGTCTGGCTTTGTATTTGTTTAAGGTGTATCTTTTAATTAATTTTAGAATTGCGTAGACTGGGAATTTATCTGTGAGCTGTTACTGAGTCCAGATGTTTATTGGTGAAAGGTAGCTCTAAAGCTTCCTACTAAGCCATTTTGCTAGTTTTTCTTGTTGGCTTTTTTCATATAAGTTTTCCTTCCTTGAAATTTGTGTAGTTCTACTTCACTGTTAAAAAATATACAGACTGTTTTGTATTTCATATTAAGAGTATACTTTTTTAAATGTCTTACTCTAAAAATCATACCTCTGTATATGCTGGTATTTTCCTCATCTCTGTTAGATGGAAGAAGAAAGTTCCATTTTTCAAAGCAACTCTTAAAAAGATAGTCTTCATCTTTGAGCCACTGCTTCAGAAATGCTCTCCCTGGACCTGGAGCTCCTACACCTTCAGTGGATTAGAAGTAGTTATGGGAAATGCTGGTGTAACATTGCATTCAAATAAGCAGTATCCACAATGTAGCCTCTGCAATGGTTGACTTATAAGTACTACTGATAATCCAACAAAGGATCATTCTTAAAGATGAAGGAGCATCTGAGGTCTGATTCTAGCACCTACATTAGAAAACAGTATGGCCGTGTGTACCTGTAACCATACTGGGGTGAGCTGGACCAACAGTTTAGCTCCAGGTTAAATAAGAGCCCCTTTCTCAAGAAAAGAGACGGTTGGGAGGAATAGAACTACACACACACACGCACACACACACGCACGCACACACACACACACACGCACACACACACATGCACACACACACACGTGCACACACACACACACACACACACACAAACACACACACACACATTTGGAGAGAAGAAGATGCTAACTGTACTGAAGGGAAGGAGTCATATTTGTCCTGGACCAAACTATTAAGATTTTTGTGTGTTGGAACAGAATAAATCTCCCTTCCTCACAGCTCCTATTTTTTTGATAAGCTGTTTCATGTTTTGCTTTGCAGAACACACAGAAAAGTACTATGCACTTGATAGTGTTTGACAGAAATATATGATTTGAAATTGAAAAGATGAATCAGCTATAGGTGGAAAAATAATGGGTAGACAGAAGACCTAAGGAGACAAATTGGCGTGTTCTGAAGATAGAATCCCAGTGCAAAGAATGGTTTATGATGGGTTTCCTGGATCCTCTCCATCCCACCTAGTGCTGGGGATTGAACACAGGCTGTTGCATATCTGAAGAAAATGCCATTCCATTAAGCATAATTCAGGTCCTTCTGTGGATATTTACAAGTTGTTCCAATAATTTTAACAGTGATTGGAAGTGATTACTAGCCAAAAAATGACTGTCTAGCTAATATATCATTATTTTCTGTAATAATGTATAGATTTCATTGCAAGGCTGTTGTCTTTCTTCATGTAGGTAAGAATTTAAAAAGGCAAGAGAGCATCATTGTGCTTTACTCATCTTCCCCATTGATGACCTCATCATCTTGCCTTGGTTGCTTAGCAAAATCCAAGCTCTTTGTTCTGTCTTGAAAGGTGATGGGGGGCAGAACTTGGCCTTCTTTGTTTTTCCCATGTATCTTATTAGTCTTAGTGAATTCTCTTTCCAACTCTTGGTGGTGCTGGTGCACAGGGGAACAGGGCATTTTCTACCTTACAAGGTTAAGAGGGTTACTATTTAGAAAGCAGCCTGACCAAAAAAAAAAGTGTTTGCAAGTATGCCATAAATTCCACAGTGATGCTGTGGTTCTGTTACGCTGCATCACTGATACGCTGCATATACTTACTATTTAAGTTGTGTACATTATTCATAATTATAGATTCTCTGATTCAGTGATACTATTGGAGTGATGGAAAATAAAGTGATGGAAATACAATCACAGTTTGGATGAAGGTTCATGAGAAAGAGATCCTAAGAGAACGGCAGCAGGAAGGCTGTGTGAGCTCAGCTTTCTCTTTTTTATCTTCACACTTAGTTTGTCATTGCTCATGCATGTGAGAGACTGAAAATTGAGCCTGACTTATCCTTTCCCTTCTTGCTACAGGAAAATAACGCTATAACTGGGGTTACAGAAGGTGACAGGTCTTGAGGTCTCCTAAAACAATCCTGAGCATTCATTTGTAAAAAAGATTGATTTTTTTATTTATATGAGTACCCTGTGGTTCTCTTCAGACACACAGAAGAGGGCATCAGATTCCATTACAGATGGTTGTGAGCCACCATGTGCTTGCTGGGAATTGAACCCAGGACCTCTGGCAGAGCAGTCAGTGCTCTTAAGCGCTGAGCCATCTCTCCAACCCCTCCTAAAACCATCCTACAGCAAAGAGAATAAGAAAATGCAATGTTCTATCTTTCTTGGTGTGTTTTCTTGTGTAGCCTTGGCTGTCTTGGGACTCGCTCTGTAGCCTAGGCTGGCCTGGAACTCAGAGATCCATCCTGCCTCAGCTTCCCAAGTGCTGGGATTAAAGATGTGCTCTGCCACCACTCTACCACCACCTGGCAATAGAGTTATATCTTAAAGTCAGGAAAAATTGATAGGGTTCTTAATGTATAATAATAATAATGTATAATAATCTAAGATGGCACTTTCAGAAAAATTGGGCAGGAAACTCTGGAAATTGCCTCTTTCATAAAAGTGATGAGAATGCAGAATTTTCAAAATAAGTGTTTTCAAAAGTCTGAAAATCAATCAAGGTTTGTGATAACTTGTAGAATGTTCACTTTAGTTATGAAGAGTGGGTAAATGACAGCAAAGCAGCCACAGTCACACTGCTTGAATTTGCCTTCTCACTTGAAGATAGTCAAATGAGAATTTTCAATCTGAAAAGCAAGATAACAACAATAACAAACAACAAGCAGAGTAACCCCAGAGACACCCAGCACACTGCACAGTGGATCAACAAACGCATAATGGCATCTCAGAGGAGAAGATAAGAAAAAGAGGTGGGGGAAAAGAGAATGTTTGAAAAATAACTCCCGAGATGGGCTGAAAATCATCCATCTGCATATCTAGGAAGCTTCAAAAACCTTCAAAAGCTGTTAAAAAGAAACCCAAAAGAGATGCACATTGAGATACAACCTACTGTACTGTTAAAAGTCTAAAAGCAGAGACAGACTACATAAAACATAAAGAAACAAATCATCATGTCCACTGTTCACTACAACTAAAAGCTGATTTCTCAGAAGACACCGTAATGCTAGAAGTGTGTAAGCATTAGAAGTGCTGAAATTGGAAGCATATCAGACAAGAATGGTATATCTTGTAAAACTGTCCTCCAGAAAAGGAAAGAGAAGTGTAAGCATACTAATGATAAAAAATAAAAAATAGCTTGTCTCTACTAGATGTACCATATACATGACACACACTCTTGGGCACGTGTGTGTGTGTGTGTGTGTGTGTGTTCATCTGAGCATCAGACCTGTTGAGACTCCATCTTTGTGAATATCCATTGCTGGGGCTCTGGGGTCTGTTCCCCCTGCCTTTGGCCATGAGACCTGATCAGAATTCTGCATCAGCCTGTTGGTCATGGTATGTCTGTGAGTCAGATGATGTCAGAGGTCTGGATTCAGCCTGTCCACCAGAGCACACACGCAAGCAAACCGGAATGTGGTGTAGTGAGCCTTAGAGTTTGTAACCTGTACAAATCAGATAAACGACACCAGAGATTCTGTGCCATCTTCTACAGCAAACAACCTAGCTCTGTGTAAATTTATGAGAACGTGTTTAGAGTTGAGCATTGTAGTATAAAATGCAACAGGTTGTACTAATTTGGTTTTGTCTGTTTTTATATTTTATCTTTCTTATCCTTTTGCTGGGTGATATTAATTTCAACCCAGAATACTACTGTATTAATTGCTCATTGGTGCAGTTAGACAGACTTACTCTGTTATCATCATGGAGGCCAGTAGTCTAGAACTTGTTAGTTTCTTCTTTCTTATACATTTTAAATTACATGATGATTACATCACTTTCTCCTTTCTCTTTCCTCTCTCCAAAATCTTTCAAGTTTTCCCTCCAATTCAATTCATCCTGTGTCTCCCCTAAATGTATGTGTATGCATAAATACACACACACACACACACACACACACACACACGTATAAACATCAGTTTTATTGGGTTAGAGTCAAGCTCTGGCTTAGGTTGGTCCCTCCTTGGAAATTGGGATCTGATAGAACACATTTCTTCATGTTTGCTAGCTTTGAAAACCTGCTTGGATCCCCTGACTTGATCTCCCTATATCAGTGTCCCTCTGGCTTCTGACAGATCTCCTTCTGAAATCAATTCTCCATTAGTCTTCCTTTTATAAGGACACTTATATTTACTCTTACTGTCCATCTGAATAATCTAGAAAATTCTCTCTACTGCAAGGTTATTGATTTAATAACTTCAACAAAGCCCCTTCTTCCTTTAAAGGAAGCATTCATAGGTATCAGAACTTGGATATCATTGCAGGCCATTATTCATACAGTGAGTTTAAGATAAGAACATGTGTTCATGTTCCTTCAAAGACACTTCCTTTCATTTCTGTCTTGTGTCTATGCTTTCCTGCCCCACATCTAAGCCACCAGCCTTATGCCATCACCAATTTTGGATGTGAAAATTTGTATCTTTTCTGAAGTGATCTTTGGTTATATGGTGCTAAGTGTTTCAATGTTCCAATGGCCATGAATGAATACACATTCATGTGTGTGAGCACATAGATATACATTTAAGTTTTTCAAAGTGGCTTTGTACCAGTTTCTCTTCAATAGAAATATTACCTGAGTAATGTAGAAATACAGAAAACTAACCTGGTTAAAGTCATTCTTGCTGACGTATAAATAGAAGATGATGAAATTTCTTTTTGCAATTAAACTAGGAAGCAAAATACTTAGTAATCCAAGTAAATATGCAATGATTAACATTTTATACCTTGAAGCTAGGTAGCGTAAAGAAGATATTTTCCATGAAAACATTAACATATGAGAAAAAGGGTTAGCAGCACACAGGATAGTGATATGTTTGAGGTGGAAGAAACTGTATGAATAGAACATATTTGCTGAAGAATATTTCTTCTTTTGAGGTGATTTTTAATTTAAGAGAGTCAGCATGAATTCTTTGAAGAGAGCACTGGACCACATGAAGGCTATGGATTTAATAATGTCTAAGTTGGTTGTCAGGTTGATATAATTAGTGACAGGGAATCTTAATCAAGGAATTCCCTCCATAGAGTTAGCCTGTGGCCATATTTGGAAAAAAATTGTGATTACTGATTGATGTAGGGTGCTACGTCAGTACATCAGTACATCACAAGCAGTATATTGTGAGGGGCTGTCCTTGGGAATGTAGTCCTGGGTTATATAAGTATCAAAGGTAATGGAGCCAGCTAGGGGAAGTAAACAAGCAAACAGTGGTCTCCTATGCTTTTTTCTTCCCTCAATGATGGGCTATAACCAGTAAGCCAAATAAACCTGTTCCTTTCAGGCCAGCATTTGATTGTAGCAGCAGCAGTAGCAGCAACAACCACAACACAACAAAACCAAAACAACAACAACAACAACAAAAAACCAAACTGGGACAGACTTCCTTTTAGTTACAGCTTCCTTCATTATTATTTTCTGGAACTCAACAACCTTTCTGGAAATCCTGGGATAGTGCTCTTGCTTGGCGGGGAAGAGATCTTTCCTTCTTGGTGCTTCTGCACCCATGAGCACAGTGGTGCACATGTAATCTCAGGCGGGAGGCAGAGACAGAAGAAGGAGAACAGAATTCCAGGCCAAACTGGGATGTATAGAGTGACTCTTATTTGTAAACTTACAAAATGTAAAGAGAAAGAAATACTAGTTCTTTTTTACCCACCACAAATCTCTGAAAATATTTTATGATTGAAAGAGGGCCAACCCTACAGGTCACGAAGCAGTTTCAGAGAAAATATTAATGGTCAGCCTCGAAGACCTCATGGAGAAAACAGCATTTTTCTCCTTTCTGTTTTGTGGATGAAGCTCTGATAAGACATTACTCCTTGTTACTTCTAACATGTTTTGGTTAGTCTTGATAAAGAAAGCTAGCAAGCCGCAAAAGAAGTTTAAAAACCAGCATGAGAGAGTGGAATTCCTCACTTTCTCTCCGCCTATCCTGACATCTTAAATCTACCCAAACCAAGCAAGAATTCTGCTTCAAATGCAAACCATGATGCGCTAAGAGTTATGTCATACAAAAAGAATTATCTTCATACAAAAGCTTCTACAACACATGCATCCTCTGTCACAAATGGGTTCTTAAGGCCCTGCTGATAACAGTAAACCATACTGTCATGCTGTAGGCCAGGTTGGTGTCTGTCGTCTGTGCTGCTGTGGGCTGCTATTGGCATGGAAGCTTCTGTTGAAATTATATCAATGATTACAGACTCATAACTGAGGATGAGAGACTTGAAGGCTTCTATGGTGACCCCACCTCCACCACTACCACCTACAACAACAAACACAAAACAAAAACAATTCAGGTAGAAAGTGATTGAAGAGAGCCCTTAAAAGCCACGCTAAAGATGCTGATGCTTGATGGCCTCTGGTGGTAGTCAGGATTAGGGGTGGGGAAGGTACCAGTTGTCTCACTGGGATTTTGATCATACTCCAGTGAGTATAAGGGCAACACAAGGGAGCAAGGGTGGAGGGGTAGACCTGGGAGGAATGGGAAATGAATGCAATTGCAATGCATTGTATGAAATTCCCAAATGATTAATAAAATATTATTATGTTGGGGGAAAATAATTTGAGCTCACCATTCATATTATGCATCTTTATCTCTTTTAAGCTCTTTTCTTGGCTCATAGATCCCATAAGGTAGGATGATGATTATTTTTGTTTTTTCTTTCTGTTCCATCCTTCCCCTTTCCTTCTCCCTTCCTTCTTTCTCTCCACTTTTCCTTCCTTACCTCTACTTTCTGTTTTCTTGCCTCTTTCCTTCCTGATCACCAAGTCTTTCTTTTCTTTCTCTTTTCCACTGTTGAAGATGGTGATTTAATGCTCCTTGATCTATTTTTTTTGTAGCCCATGTTTACATTAACATTCTTACCAGACCCTCATATTAATATTTTAAAATATTTTTGGAATTAATTTTATCCATCCTTTTCCTTCCTGTAACACTTTCCAAGTACTCCTCCCTCCTTGTTCTCTCTCAAATTAATGCCCACTATTTCTTTAATTGTTATTTTATGATATATAATTTATTACATATATTACATATATAAATACAACCTGCTCAGTCTATATGCTACTTTTAGGTATATGATTTCAGGGCTGGCCATTTGGTACTGGACAACTGCACTGGCTAGTTATGTCAACTTGAGGCAAGCTAGAGTCATTCACTGGAGAGAGGGAACCTAAAGTGAGAAAATGCTTCCATAAGACTGGGCTATAGGCAAGCCTGCTGGGCATTTTCTTAATTAGTGATTTGATATGGGAAGATGCAGACTATTGTTGATCGGGCCACCCTTGGGCAGCCGGTCCTGAGAGATATATATATCCAGGCTTGGAAAACCAAGGGGTGTAAGCCAATAAGCAGCACCCCTCCATAACCTCTGCATAATTTTCTGCCGCCAGGTTCCTGCCCTATTTGAGTTCCTGCCCTGACTTCCTCCAGTGAGGGACTATGATGTGGAAGTAGAAGCTGAAATTAAACATTTTCCCCCAAATTTTTGGTAATGATGTTTAATAACAGCAATAGAAACCCGAACCAGGATGATAACCAATTGGGGGCATTCTTTCCCCATAGAACGTTATTTCTGCCTGAGTTGCCTGTTCCTCTTCCTCTTCTTCCTCCTCCTCTTCTTCTTTTCCTTCTCCTTCTCTCCCTCCTTCTCCCTTTCCCCTTCTCCTCCTCCTTCCTTTTTCAAGACAGGGTCCCAGCATGTCAATCTGGCTGTCCAGGAACATACTACACAGACTGGTCTGGCTCTGAACTCACAGAGATTGTCCTGTCTCTGCCCTCAAAGTGTTGGAATTAGAGGCATGTGCCCCAACTTTGCTCTGCCTGTAGTACTTTGTCTCAGAATGAGGCCCTTTTTGTGCTCAAGCAGGATCTATTACCACGTAGTGTTGGGAGGACTGGAACCAAAGTTAGACCCTTTGCTCTTCACAGCATCAAACACCTTTTATGCTTAACATTCCTGGATCTTCTATAAAGTGATTGGCTCTGTTTTCTTAGTGTGTTTTCTATTTACTAGTCACTGGTTCTTAGAAGTCTTTCATGGGGGGAAGAGAGCTCCTTTCTGAAGCCTCGGGATGAGAAAGCAAAACAGTAGGGCTAAGGAAGAGTGATGGCTTAGCATGTATGAGACTCTGGTCCTCAGCACTGATTACTTTAAAGGTAAATGGGTAAATAGATCATGTGAGTCTTGGTATTGTAAACCAAATTTCCCAGAGAGAAAGCTATGCCTCCATTAAAGATTTGAAAAACTGACTGGCTGAAGAGAACTTTATAATTATGGAGAGTTGGATTGTTGCAGATCCAGAACCAAATTATCTTAACATTTGTTCCCTTGATCAGTGGCTACTCATGCCCATCTCTCTGTCTGACTTAGTATTTTTGTGATTATCAGGTAAAAATATTTTGAAATGGCAGATCACCAAGCTCATACCAACCCCAAACTAGGAATGTTGTCAGACCGCACTTATCCCAGAGATTTCTCTGCTTTGTAGCCTACAAATCTGACATTTCCACCAACATATTTCAAAAACTGCCTATCTTTTGTCCTGTGACTATAGAAATATCATTTATTTTTACATTGGGCAAGCCAACCCATGTTCTGGCTATCGTCACTTATATTAGGTTCAAGAATAAGCTATCTTATTCCTTTTGAGGTGAGGGCTCTATTTAGCATCAACACTACAAATTGATCTTTTGATGCCATTTAAATTCTACCAGGAATGTTTTATTACAGTAGGGCATTTTCTTTTTAACTCCAGAGGTAGAATGACGGTGTAGAGTAAGAACATTGATCGGAGGTGAACAGTGGCAAATGCCAGATAATCCTTCAATTTTGCAGATGTGCATTTGTCTATTTCATTTGAACATGAAGAAAATTGATGTTCTGGAAATACAAATTAAATTATGCAAACATAGTCTGTCTGTAGACTAAAGAGATTGAAAAACTAACTAGAGTTAATTGGATTTCCTACCCAATTTCCTGCACATAATCTTTGCGTCCTTCTTATTTCACTACTGGAAATGGGCTCATGAACTTACTAATCTCAGGTAGAACTGCTTGCTTACTGGGATGGTGAAGTAATTACATTGCTGTTTCTTATCAAAGGACTTTATTTTTGTTCCTGTCTGGAATAGAATAGGCTAAAAATCTAATTTATGTCAACGATTTACAAAGCTGAGCAAATGGCAATGTCAATAAAGACTTGAAAGGAAGCTTGGCTTCCAATTCATTGGAATAATTGAGGCGACAAAAATCATATGCTGTCATAACAGCAGTTCCTCACTGATCCTCAGCTTGGGATGCACTGTAGATGCATTTGCCTGTTCTTTCTACTCTTGACTTCTGCATCACCATTTCCCTCGGGATCTTGTGCAGCCAAATGGTGCTCAGGTAACACAAAGACGGGCACAACTGGAGAAGAACAGCCTTTTTTTGTTGTTGTTTAAGACCAGGGCTCACTACACAGTCCAGGCTAGCTTCCATGTCAGCATCCTTTTGCCTCCTGCTGGAAGGATGGTTTGCTAATGTATTTATTTATTGCCAGGGTTTGGCTGTATCATTGGGTTATAACTGGATTGCTCGCTGGTCCCTCACATTAGATAACTCAATTCAAAGGCTCTGTTTCATCCAACAAGTTCTCTCTAGCTGCAGGCATGGCACAGAAGGGGCCACTTAGGTATGACTGGTCAATACAGATTTTTAAAGAAGTGTCTACAAGGAAAGGCTCAATTTGAAATTATGTGGAGGACCTCCTTTGTTCTAAAAAATAGTCAGATGCTGAAGAACCACCTTTTATTTACACAGGAATTTTCTAACAATAGATCTTGATTCTGCTATTAGGCCCCCTCTTTCTCATTTATTCTAGGAGAAATTTGAAATTCAGAAATGAAAGAGTAGGATTGTAACGGAGCAGGACAGTTGAATATACTATTGACATACCCATTAACCTTCAGAGCAGGGTGTCTCTATGTTGCAGCTCCGTGCTTAAACACCTGTTTATGAAAGAAGGCATTAATCAAGACATATGAATCCATTTATAATGCCTTTGCACCTGACGTTGACTCCAGTGTGAGCTGGAGTGCTAGACAGTTGCAGCCTGATTTTAATTTTAAGCCAAAGTCTTCACTGTCCAGACACTTATCAGAGAGTCTAGCAGCCAATGTCTTTTATGACAGACACCTTCTTCTTTTTTCCCCCAGAGTGATAAACAGAAAAGAAAGGAGGAGTTGCCATCTACTGTAGCAGTGTAGAAATCACATCAACCATCAACACCAGGCCTTAGACTTTCATTAGACCACCTCCCTCTTAGCTAATTACTGTCAGCATTAAATTACAGAGTCAGGAGGCCCCACTCAATACCAATTCATTCATTTTAGGTCACAGTTTGGCAGAAAACCTGTAGTGAAAGGCCAAACCTTTATCCACTAATCCTTTTATTTGTGACTAAACAAAAGTCTCCACAAGTGGTTTAATTCACATCAAGCAGGGCTACACTAAAGGCTGATTAATAGTTTTCTTTTTAATATAAAGATTTTCTCTAGCCTCTAGTCTACTCCAGGGGACTTACCATTTTAAGTGTCAAAAGACTAAGAAGTTTGCGCATGATTTTCTCATTCAAGCCTTGCATCTTTTACGGTCAACAAGTAACATGCTTAGAAAAAACACCACCACCAGATCTAAGTGGTTGACATTCACTGCTGGGTAGAGAAGCAAAGTTTTTGGTGGTGTTAGGTTTTTATAATCTGTTGATTAGACAGGCATATTATTGTGATCATTTGGAATTCCATTACTGCACAGGGGTGGTCAGACAAATAGACAAGCTGAGATCTGCTTAGGTGTTCTCCAGGACTAAAAAGGTAGTCAGTTATTAATCTCCCAGGGGTTGCTTTCTTGTCTTATGATCTAGTCAATTCTTCAGTTTATCTAGCAAAAGCAAGTCAAATGTGCTGCAGCCTAGAATGTATGCTTGGTGGTTTGATACAAGCTTCTGAAATAAAGCGATTATTCTAGAGACCAGAAACGAGATTGAAATGACAAACTTAGAATTTCAACATATCCGAAACTCACATGGTGTGGAGTGAAGGCATTACTCTGTAATACGAATTTCTTCAGATTCCCAGTGCTTGGGTTTTAGGATATTAGGGAACATCTTTTGAGGAAAGCACTGGCTTTCAATGGCTAATTTATTGAAGCCCACTGAGCCAGCGTATAGCATAGTCTAGGCATCTTCATGAGGCAGGATAGAAAGACAGAAAACTGAATGGTCATGAGAAAGGAGAAGAACGCTCATTTCCCATGATCTGGTTTGTGTTCTTGAATGACCAAGAGTCAAGAACTTCCACTCAGTAGACAGAACAACAGCAAAAGCCACCTCTACAGAAAAGTCCCCCCTTTCCACACCATGCGCTAACAATAGCTGCTGAACCAGGCTCAAGATGAAAACTCCGGGACATTGATTTTACCTTTATCAGCACACCTTCCTTATTAGTGGTCTTTTACAAAGCACTTTGTGATCCAGCTTGCGATCTCATGTACACAAGGACGTTCAGAAAGATAAGAGAAACGAGACAGTAGTTTATTGTAATTAGTGCATGTGTTTTTAAACATCGCTATAGCATTTTTTTACAGTTAGCATTTTTATTGGAGATTTTATTTACTTACATT
>JADRCH010011772.1:0-19287 GCA_019843965.1 Rhynchomys soricoides
ACACACACACACACACACACACACACACACACACACACACACACACCTTTCATTATGTTTAGCATCCAAGGCTCACTCTATGGTCTTCTAATGCTTACTCTGTGCTACCATACAGGTTTTCTAGTACTTGTTCCTTTATGACTTAGTATGTGTGGTGGTTTGAATACGCTTGGCCCACTGAATGGCACTATTAGGAGGTATAGCCTTGTTGGAAGAAGTGTATCACGTTGGGGATGGGCTTTGATACCCCAGTCCTAGCTGCCTGAGGATCACTGTCTTTGGAATAAGAGGTAGAGCCCTCCTCAGCTTCTCTAGTGCCATGCTTGGATGCTCACACCTTGATGATAATGGACTGAACCGCTGAGCCTGTAAGCCAGCCCCAACTAAATGTCCCAGTGTAAGCATTGCCTTAGTCATGGTGTCTTTTCACAGCAATGAAACCCTAAGACAGTATGTGTCTCAGTTAGTTTTCATTGTTAATGTGATACAAGCAGGAGACACCCAGGAAAAGGGAATCCCAACCAAAGAATTATCTAGACTGGATTGGCCTGAGACCATTTCTATGACTGAGGTATTGATTGATGTTGAGCATGAGTCAGTGAAAGAGCAGTAAGCAGAGTTTCTCCAGGACTTCTGCTTCAGTTCCTACTTGAGTTCCTGCCTTAACTTCCTTCAGTGATGGATCTGACCTGGAAGTCTAAGCTGAAATAGACCCTTTCCTCCCCAAGTTGCTTTCGGTATTGGTGTTTGCTTCAGCAACAGAATCAAACTAGAATAGTATGGTATATACATCTTGGCTCTAGACCAATGAAGCTGCATGTTCACTGTGGCTATGATTATAGTCTCATTGAGTTTGTCTATGCATCATTTTCTCTTTATCTATCTCTGTTCTCTCTATGCTGAATGCAGTGCCAGCCATCTGGATTGCCTCTGAGGTTATCATGTAAGTTCTGTAAGTCCTTCTGGGGCTCTGTTTCCCTCTTCATGGTCATTGTTTCTGGTTACCAGTGCTTTAGTACTTATTCTCTTACATCTCCAGATACACCTGTCTTTCTATGCCTCCTGGAAATCTGTCCTTATTTCATCTGTCACTGATTCGTCCAAGTGTCTCCAATGCTTCATTTGTATCACACACTGGATACATGGCCTTGTATTCCAGACCTTCTCTAAAGTCTTTCTCATCTATGAGAGCTAAATACAGATGGTTAGGCCATCACCAGTGTTTAGTCAGTGCTAAGATTCCTCTTGCTTACCGGGTTGGTGATCATAAACATGCTAAGAAAGAAATTAACTCATGAATGTTTTTGCGTTCTTGGCTTCGTTAGATGTGGTTGGTTCTACACTATAAAACATTTAATCTCAAATTACAAAGATGGGGATTAGAATGAGGAGTTCCAGGGATTTTGATGCTCTCTTCTGGCTACATGGGGCATAGACATACATGCAAGCAAAACAACCATACACATAAGAAATAAAATAAACATTTAACATCCTATAAAGGTGCCAGTGAGAATTAGCTACCACACACTCCTATGCAGCCAGACTCACACAGATCTTGTGCCAAGGTAGTGATAGAACCAGCTTTTCAGATCAAGACAGTGAATCAATCTGCCCAGGCCAACCAATTACGCAATAACCATTAGTTCTCAGCACGTTGATGTATAAGTTTCAGGCTCACTGAGATGGTTTAGTGTTTAAGGGCACAGGCTGCTTTTCCAGAGGTTGGGAGTTCAATTCCCAGCAACCATATGGTGGTTCAGGACCATCTATAAAGGGATCTGATGCCCTCTTGTGGCCTGCAGTTGTACATGCAAACTTATATGGTTCTGCATTAATCATCACTTAAATAGAAATAGAAGCTCTTGCAGCACTAATCTATGGGTATAAATTCAAACTCTCAGAACAGGGCTTGTTCAGGGAACATTTTGGAAGAGTCTGAGGCTGGTGAGGTATGCTAATGACAGGACTGTTGAAAGCAGGAGCAGGTGGCAGCTCTGGCTCTCAGCACAA
Source organism: Rhynchomys soricoides (assembly GCA_019843965.1). Lineage (NCBI taxonomy): Eukaryota > Metazoa > Chordata > Mammalia > Rodentia > Muridae > Rhynchomys > Rhynchomys soricoides. The sequence goes on from JADRCH010011772.1 coordinate 2,011, forward strand.
GAGTCCCTCCCCCAGCCCCAAAGACATGAAAGCAGGAGGAGAGTTAGTTGGAAGCCATTAGGATTAAGAAGGAAATAAGAGAGGGCAATAGGAGCGTGCATGACAACAATACGCTGTATTCATATATGAAGGTGTCAAAAAATAAAACCAAGGGAAAAAAGAGAAAGCACTTTCAATCAAAATGTTCTCTTAAAAAGAGAAAAGAGTGAATTCTTCAAAAGTAATCCAGGTTTCATGGCTCATGTACATAGTTCCATAACTTGGAGGCTGAGGCAGGAGGATTACTTCAAGTTGCAGCCAACTAGGACTACAGAGTGAGTTCCTGGCTAGTCTGGATACAGAGTGATACCTTGTCTTTAAAAGCAAAACAAACAACAACAGTAGCAAAAAAAACCCAAAACAAATGAACAACAATAACAATAACAACAAGAACATCACCACCACTACCACCACCCCCAGTTGGAGCTTCAGTATACCATTTCATTATTTTCTTCTCGCACATCTATGCTTTGCAGTCACTATTTCTGACCCACTTGCATTGTTCAATATGGTTTGGTATGCTGTAAAAGGGTATACATTGAACACTGATCTATCCAAATGATGAAATAGCACGGATAGAAGCTCCCAAACGGCTTTGTTAATGATTATTTATTTAACTAATACAACCTGCGCACCAAGCATATCTTTTAATTTTGGACACACTTGCCCATTTGAGGACTTTTACTTTTATTTTCTATGGCGAAGATGTCAGTTAAGCAACGACATTTACATATAGAAGCCACAAGGCGGCACTCTGAACTCACCTAAACATCAGGGGTGTGTGTGTGTGTGTGTGTGTGTGTGTGTGTGTGTGTTTTCCATTTTTGCATCTGGGGACAGTAGGACTGCCTTGAAGGATAATTTCTTCTGAGATAGAATTTTATCAGCGGACTCCTGGGGGAGTGGTAATATGCAAACACTTATTAAAATGTTGTGGTGGGAGGTGACAATTCTCCCAAAGTTGAATTAGACAGATGCAAACAAAACCAAAGCCTTTCTGGGCTTATTTAATGTTCCTTGGTTGAAGGTGACTCTGATGTGGTGGATTTCTATCCATGGAGGAGACAGAATGGAATGAGTAAGGGAAATTCTCAGTTACTAGTAGCTCTGACAAACACACATATAAGCAGCTTATCGCTTAGGTTGGAATGTTTCTCCTAGGATGTGTGTGTGTGTGTGTGTGTGTGTGTGTGTGTGTGTGTGATGCTATTGATCTGGTTTCTGTATATTAATTCTCATATCAGGAAAGCATGAAATAAAGTGTATCATGAGATATTTATACAAATATAAATCAATCGAAAAATGGCGTATCGTACGCGGGTGAGATAAAGCAGCAGAAATGGAGCTCACAAGAGTTGAGTTGTGCTTCTTTTTCTGCCTCTATTTTGTGTCTCTATAAAGCTCTTTTCCCTCCTACAACTGGAAAAGCAAATGGTGAGATTGGAGCTAGGAAGCTGCTAGGCAGAATCTGGTGGAACATGGAAATGTTATTGCTTCTTTCTCTGATCTCTAGTCTTGGTTCTCCATCTTGGCTTTGAGATAAGGATGGGGAACTGGTTCATGCCACACACTATGACTCAACACTTGCTTGGTTCTACACAGTTGGGGAATTTGGGAAATTTTTTATTTTATATTTATTATTATTATTATTAATTATTATTAATTATTTAGCATTGTTCTACTTTTAGTAGAAGTAAATAGGGAAAGAGTTGTACTGGGAGTTGCTTTCCTCTTGCTGTGGTTTGAGACCCTGGCAAAAGCAACTGAAGGGAGTAAGGCCTTATTTTGGATCACAGTTCAAAGTACTGTCTCTTATGGTGGGTAAGGCCGGGCATCTGGAGCTTGAATCTTCTGGTCTCAGAACATCCAGAATGAGGAAATGGAGATGGGTAAATATTTACTGCTGCTTAGCTGCTCCATAACTTTTTCCATTTTATATGGTTGAGATTCTCACCAGAGAGTGGTCCTGCCCATGGTTAAGATGGGCCTTCCTACCTTAATTAGTGTAACCAAGATACCCCCACTCCCGACAGATGTGCCCACAGACCTGGTCATTTTTCTAGGTAATACTAGGGTCTGTCAAGTTGATGATTAGTACTAACCATCATAGGTATTAAAGAAGAGTTGGTTAAACTCAAGACAAGAGAATGAAGACTTTTCCAACAAGGTGACACTGGCTACCCTTCTGCTACCATGTCTTTGCTTGTCTTTTATTTCTAGCACTTGAATATGTGGTGTGCATTTGCTTAGAATATGCTCCTCCCACGAGAATGTTAGGAACTACTCAAAGTAAGTGAGGTCACATCATGTGTAAGTTCCCCTAGAGTGCAGATCTCCTGTTCAGAGGCAGCTCTCAGGATTTATTTGTGGCATGTTTACATGGATGAATGCGTAACGTACATGAGTTACCTTATCATTTTTTTTTTTTTTTGGTATTTGGGGTCTAATTCACAATAATTTAATGTGATGCAATTCCTACTTTGATATTAAGAAGTAGGTGAATTCTCAATGTTAGCTAAGGTTTTCACTGTAGAAGGAAATCTTCTATATCTTCCTATTAAGAGTGTGGGTATTATACACTAACGGAGACATACACTAGTGCAGTCATTATGGAAACAGAATGGAGGCTTCTGTAATACTAAAATGAGACCCTCCTCTGCTACCAGTGATGAACCCAAAAGAAGTGAAACAAAATCAGTATGTCCAAATGGTGCTTGAAGAACTGGGCATGGTGATAGATAAATGACAACAATTTGAGCATTTAGGAAGCTGGGGCAGGAGGAAAGACAGCAAGACCACCCTAGTTTACATATTGAGATCTCATCTCAAAACAAACAAACAAAGAAACAGACAGACAGACAGACAAACAGGACATGACCCTATTTTGTTTCCTGTAGTACTATTCTTACTAGGCATTATTTGTCACCAACATTTCTATCAATAGGTTGATGGGTAAAGTGAATGTGGTATATACACACACACATAATTAGCAAAAAGCATGGATTCTTTTATTTGTGAAAACATGGATGTAGCTGGAGATCCTAAGCCCAGTACAGGAAGCAAAACATCATATATATCAAATCTGAAAAAAACTGATATTGTAGAAGTTGACAACACTGTGGCTGTTACACCAATTTGGGGAGAATGGTGGGGTAGGAGAGGACATTCATGAAACAAAATTATTGTTTGATAGAAGAAATAAATTTTGGTCATCTGCAGCACAGTGAGGTATTCAGTTAACAAAGCATGCTTCATATCTCAAAATGGCTAGAGGAGGAATTAGGTTGTACTCACTGTGGAGAAATGAATTGAGTTAAAGTGATGGATGGGCCTCTTAGCCTATTTGCTCACTAATTACAGAGTAATATAGACATAAGTCAAAAAATCACATTATACCTTATAAATATGTACAAATATGATATGCCAACCAAGAAATTAATAAAAAATGTGTGTCTGCCGATCAACAGCACTGATGTCATCTGGGGTTCTCAGCTCAGGACCCCTCATTCAGTTTCTGCACTTTGAAAGACACCAAGATGAATCATGTGTATTACAACTTAAGAATGGGAAAGTCAAAATAATTGAGATTTTCAACCAGATATATGATTAGATTAGACAGTTTGGCTTTAATTTCTCCTGAGCAGAACAAAAGAAGAATGAACTGAGGCTTAGATGAAATTGAGACTTTCCTTTTGCCATTGAAGAGTAAATGCATGGCTTTGTGCATGTGAAGTATAAACTCTACTAATGAGCCACAGCCCAGACTAATGGGAGTGCTATGCACAGCCCTTGTCACTTGGCCATCTTATTCTCATATGTCTACATACATTTCTCCCAAACTGTAAGACTTTGATATTTATTTTAAGTTTACTTTATTTTGGCAAGAACACTTAACATGAGATCTGACTCCTTGACAATTTAAACTACCTACAAGGCTTCTGCTAAAAAATCTGCTCATGATCTTATAGATGTTCCTAGAAGGTGACAAAATATGTTTTTTGCTCTTGCTGCTCTTGAAGTAAGTCCTCTGTCTGTCTTTGAAATTTAATTATAAAATATCAGGTATGAATTTCTTTGCATTTTTCTTGTTAGCAGTCTTTGTTTTTTTTTTTTTGTTTGTTTTGGATTTGGATATTTAAGTCCTTTTCCAGATTTGGGAGTACTCAGTCATTTCTTTAGCTCTCATCTTGAATTCCTATCATTGATCATCTTGATGCTATCTCAAATAACTTCAATTGGTTTTTTCACTATTTCTTTTGCTCCTCAAGTTGAATTATTTCCAAGGACCTTGAATTTGTTCATCTTTTTTTCCTGTTTGATGTAATCTGATGTTGAACACCCCTGTGAATTTTCACTTAGAATACTGTATCCTTCATCTCCATGATTTCTGATATGGATTTAAAATATGCTTCTTTGAAGAATTGTTTGTTAGAGACTGTTAGTTAGCGTTTCCATTGCTGTAAAGAGACACCATGACCATACCAATTCTTATAAAGGAAAACATTTAATTGGGGCTGGCTTATAGTTTCAGAGGTTCAGTCTATTTTCATGGTGGAAAGCATGGCAATGTACAGCCAAACATAATGCTGAAGAAGTTGAAAGTTCTGTATCTTGATCCCCTATTCCATACTGGGCAGAGCTTGATCATATATGAGATTTCAAAGCCCACCTACACAGTGACACACTTCCTCCAACAAGGCCACACCTCCTAATCACGTCATTCTCTGTGGGCCAAACATTCATACACATGAGTCTATGGGGGACAATCCTATTTAAACCACCACAGGGATGTAAAGATAGCTCAGTGGTTAAGAACATTTGCTGTTCTTACAGAGAACCTGGGTTTTGTTCTCAGTGTCTATATGTTGTCTCACAGTTGCCTGTAAGTACGGTTCCAAGGGATCCAACACCCTATTCTGGCCTCAGTGAACACCAACCACACATGTGGTATACACAGGCAAAGCATTTGTAGACATAAAAGTAAAAAAAATATATTTAAAATTGTGTTTTTGCTGAAATTCTTTACTGTGTTATTTTCTTGAACTTCGGCAGTTGCTTTGAATTCTTTGTCAGGGAAACCAGATAACTCCATTTTATTCATTTAAGTTGATGGAGATTTGTATTTTATTGTTAGGAACATCTTTGCTCAATTCTTCTTTTGCCTTGACTCTATGTTGGTATCAGGAGTTGACAAGGCAGATACCTATTGCAAAAGTTGTCATTGATTGGAAGCAGATCCTCACCAATGGGGCTGGTCAGAGGTTCTGGAGGACAACTATAAATTATTTTATTGCTGCTAAATGGTCTCTTCTCAGTCATCTGAAACTGTATTTGGAGATTGAATTCTGGTGAAAGGATGATTAACATCACTCTTTCAGCTTTGAAGTGTCTGGCTTTGTATTTGTTTAAGGTGTATCTTTTAATTAATTTTAGAATTGCGTAGACTGGGAATTTATCTGTGAGCTGTTACTGAGTCCAGATGTTTATTGGTGAAAGGTAGCTCTAAAGCTTCCTACTAAGCCATTTTGCTAGTTTTTCTTGTTGGCTTTTTTCATATAAGTTTTCCTTCCTTGAAATTTGTGTAGTTCTACTTCACTGTTAAAAAATATACAGACTGTTTTGTATTTCATATTAAGAGTATACTTTTTTAAATGTCTTACTCTAAAAATCATACCTCTGTATATGCTGGTATTTTCCTCATCTCTGTTAGATGGAAGAAGAAAGTTCCATTTTTCAAAGCAACTCTTAAAAAGATAGTCTTCATCTTTGAGCCACTGCTTCAGAAATGCTCTCCCTGGACCTGGAGCTCCTACACCTTCAGTGGATTAGAAGTAGTTATGGGAAATGCTGGTGTAACATTGCATTCAAATAAGCAGTATCCACAATGTAGCCTCTGCAATGGTTGACTTATAAGTACTACTGATAATCCAACAAAGGATCATTCTTAAAGATGAAGGAGCATCTGAGGTCTGATTCTAGCACCTACATTAGAAAACAGTATGGCCGTGTGTACCTGTAACCATACTGGGGTGAGCTGGACCAACAGTTTAGCTCCAGGTTAAATAAGAGCCCCTTTCTCAAGAAAAGAGACGGTTGGGAGGAATAGAACTACACACACACACGCACACACACACGCACGCACACACACACACACACACGCACACACACACATGCACACACACACACGTGCACACACACACACACACACACACAAACACACACACACACATTTGGAGAGAAGAAGATGCTAACTGTACTGAAGGGAAGGAGTCATATTTGTCCTGGACCAAACTATTAAGATTTTTGTGTGTTGGAACAGAATAAATCTCCCTTCCTCACAGCTCCTATTTTTTTGATAAGCTGTTTCATGTTTTGCTTTGCAGAACACACAGAAAAGTACTATGCACTTGATAGTGTTTGACAGAAATATATGATTTGAAATTGAAAAGATGAATCAGCTATAGGTGGAAAAATAATGGGTAGACAGAAGACCTAAGGAGACAAATTGGCGTGTTCTGAAGATAGAATCCCAGTGCAAAGAATGGTTTATGATGGGTTTCCTGGATCCTCTCCATCCCACCTAGTGCTGGGGATTGAACACAGGCTGTTGCATATCTGAAGAAAATGCCATTCCATTAAGCATAATTCAGGTCCTTCTGTGGATATTTACAAGTTGTTCCAATAATTTTAACAGTGATTGGAAGTGATTACTAGCCAAAAAATGACTGTCTAGCTAATATATCATTATTTTCTGTAATAATGTATAGATTTCATTGCAAGGCTGTTGTCTTTCTTCATGTAGGTAAGAATTTAAAAAGGCAAGAGAGCATCATTGTGCTTTACTCATCTTCCCCATTGATGACCTCATCATCTTGCCTTGGTTGCTTAGCAAAATCCAAGCTCTTTGTTCTGTCTTGAAAGGTGATGGGGGGCAGAACTTGGCCTTCTTTGTTTTTCCCATGTATCTTATTAGTCTTAGTGAATTCTCTTTCCAACTCTTGGTGGTGCTGGTGCACAGGGGAACAGGGCATTTTCTACCTTACAAGGTTAAGAGGGTTACTATTTAGAAAGCAGCCTGACCAAAAAAAAAAGTGTTTGCAAGTATGCCATAAATTCCACAGTGATGCTGTGGTTCTGTTACGCTGCATCACTGATACGCTGCATATACTTACTATTTAAGTTGTGTACATTATTCATAATTATAGATTCTCTGATTCAGTGATACTATTGGAGTGATGGAAAATAAAGTGATGGAAATACAATCACAGTTTGGATGAAGGTTCATGAGAAAGAGATCCTAAGAGAACGGCAGCAGGAAGGCTGTGTGAGCTCAGCTTTCTCTTTTTTATCTTCACACTTAGTTTGTCATTGCTCATGCATGTGAGAGACTGAAAATTGAGCCTGACTTATCCTTTCCCTTCTTGCTACAGGAAAATAACGCTATAACTGGGGTTACAGAAGGTGACAGGTCTTGAGGTCTCCTAAAACAATCCTGAGCATTCATTTGTAAAAAAGATTGATTTTTTTATTTATATGAGTACCCTGTGGTTCTCTTCAGACACACAGAAGAGGGCATCAGATTCCATTACAGATGGTTGTGAGCCACCATGTGCTTGCTGGGAATTGAACCCAGGACCTCTGGCAGAGCAGTCAGTGCTCTTAAGCGCTGAGCCATCTCTCCAACCCCTCCTAAAACCATCCTACAGCAAAGAGAATAAGAAAATGCAATGTTCTATCTTTCTTGGTGTGTTTTCTTGTGTAGCCTTGGCTGTCTTGGGACTCGCTCTGTAGCCTAGGCTGGCCTGGAACTCAGAGATCCATCCTGCCTCAGCTTCCCAAGTGCTGGGATTAAAGATGTGCTCTGCCACCACTCTACCACCACCTGGCAATAGAGTTATATCTTAAAGTCAGGAAAAATTGATAGGGTTCTTAATGTATAATAATAATAATGTATAATAATCTAAGATGGCACTTTCAGAAAAATTGGGCAGGAAACTCTGGAAATTGCCTCTTTCATAAAAGTGATGAGAATGCAGAATTTTCAAAATAAGTGTTTTCAAAAGTCTGAAAATCAATCAAGGTTTGTGATAACTTGTAGAATGTTCACTTTAGTTATGAAGAGTGGGTAAATGACAGCAAAGCAGCCACAGTCACACTGCTTGAATTTGCCTTCTCACTTGAAGATAGTCAAATGAGAATTTTCAATCTGAAAAGCAAGATAACAACAATAACAAACAACAAGCAGAGTAACCCCAGAGACACCCAGCACACTGCACAGTGGATCAACAAACGCATAATGGCATCTCAGAGGAGAAGATAAGAAAAAGAGGTGGGGGAAAAGAGAATGTTTGAAAAATAACTCCCGAGATGGGCTGAAAATCATCCATCTGCATATCTAGGAAGCTTCAAAAACCTTCAAAAGCTGTTAAAAAGAAACCCAAAAGAGATGCACATTGAGATACAACCTACTGTACTGTTAAAAGTCTAAAAGCAGAGACAGACTACATAAAACATAAAGAAACAAATCATCATGTCCACTGTTCACTACAACTAAAAGCTGATTTCTCAGAAGACACCGTAATGCTAGAAGTGTGTAAGCATTAGAAGTGCTGAAATTGGAAGCATATCAGACAAGAATGGTATATCTTGTAAAACTGTCCTCCAGAAAAGGAAAGAGAAGTGTAAGCATACTAATGATAAAAAATAAAAAATAGCTTGTCTCTACTAGATGTACCATATACATGACACACACTCTTGGGCACGTGTGTGTGTGTGTGTGTGTGTGTGTTCATCTGAGCATCAGACCTGTTGAGACTCCATCTTTGTGAATATCCATTGCTGGGGCTCTGGGGTCTGTTCCCCCTGCCTTTGGCCATGAGACCTGATCAGAATTCTGCATCAGCCTGTTGGTCATGGTATGTCTGTGAGTCAGATGATGTCAGAGGTCTGGATTCAGCCTGTCCACCAGAGCACACACGCAAGCAAACCGGAATGTGGTGTAGTGAGCCTTAGAGTTTGTAACCTGTACAAATCAGATAAACGACACCAGAGATTCTGTGCCATCTTCTACAGCAAACAACCTAGCTCTGTGTAAATTTATGAGAACGTGTTTAGAGTTGAGCATTGTAGTATAAAATGCAACAGGTTGTACTAATTTGGTTTTGTCTGTTTTTATATTTTATCTTTCTTATCCTTTTGCTGGGTGATATTAATTTCAACCCAGAATACTACTGTATTAATTGCTCATTGGTGCAGTTAGACAGACTTACTCTGTTATCATCATGGAGGCCAGTAGTCTAGAACTTGTTAGTTTCTTCTTTCTTATACATTTTAAATTACATGATGATTACATCACTTTCTCCTTTCTCTTTCCTCTCTCCAAAATCTTTCAAGTTTTCCCTCCAATTCAATTCATCCTGTGTCTCCCCTAAATGTATGTGTATGCATAAATACACACACACACACACACACACACACACACGTATAAACATCAGTTTTATTGGGTTAGAGTCAAGCTCTGGCTTAGGTTGGTCCCTCCTTGGAAATTGGGATCTGATAGAACACATTTCTTCATGTTTGCTAGCTTTGAAAACCTGCTTGGATCCCCTGACTTGATCTCCCTATATCAGTGTCCCTCTGGCTTCTGACAGATCTCCTTCTGAAATCAATTCTCCATTAGTCTTCCTTTTATAAGGACACTTATATTTACTCTTACTGTCCATCTGAATAATCTAGAAAATTCTCTCTACTGCAAGGTTATTGATTTAATAACTTCAACAAAGCCCCTTCTTCCTTTAAAGGAAGCATTCATAGGTATCAGAACTTGGATATCATTGCAGGCCATTATTCATACAGTGAGTTTAAGATAAGAACATGTGTTCATGTTCCTTCAAAGACACTTCCTTTCATTTCTGTCTTGTGTCTATGCTTTCCTGCCCCACATCTAAGCCACCAGCCTTATGCCATCACCAATTTTGGATGTGAAAATTTGTATCTTTTCTGAAGTGATCTTTGGTTATATGGTGCTAAGTGTTTCAATGTTCCAATGGCCATGAATGAATACACATTCATGTGTGTGAGCACATAGATATACATTTAAGTTTTTCAAAGTGGCTTTGTACCAGTTTCTCTTCAATAGAAATATTACCTGAGTAATGTAGAAATACAGAAAACTAACCTGGTTAAAGTCATTCTTGCTGACGTATAAATAGAAGATGATGAAATTTCTTTTTGCAATTAAACTAGGAAGCAAAATACTTAGTAATCCAAGTAAATATGCAATGATTAACATTTTATACCTTGAAGCTAGGTAGCGTAAAGAAGATATTTTCCATGAAAACATTAACATATGAGAAAAAGGGTTAGCAGCACACAGGATAGTGATATGTTTGAGGTGGAAGAAACTGTATGAATAGAACATATTTGCTGAAGAATATTTCTTCTTTTGAGGTGATTTTTAATTTAAGAGAGTCAGCATGAATTCTTTGAAGAGAGCACTGGACCACATGAAGGCTATGGATTTAATAATGTCTAAGTTGGTTGTCAGGTTGATATAATTAGTGACAGGGAATCTTAATCAAGGAATTCCCTCCATAGAGTTAGCCTGTGGCCATATTTGGAAAAAAATTGTGATTACTGATTGATGTAGGGTGCTACGTCAGTACATCAGTACATCACAAGCAGTATATTGTGAGGGGCTGTCCTTGGGAATGTAGTCCTGGGTTATATAAGTATCAAAGGTAATGGAGCCAGCTAGGGGAAGTAAACAAGCAAACAGTGGTCTCCTATGCTTTTTTCTTCCCTCAATGATGGGCTATAACCAGTAAGCCAAATAAACCTGTTCCTTTCAGGCCAGCATTTGATTGTAGCAGCAGCAGTAGCAGCAACAACCACAACACAACAAAACCAAAACAACAACAACAACAACAAAAAACCAAACTGGGACAGACTTCCTTTTAGTTACAGCTTCCTTCATTATTATTTTCTGGAACTCAACAACCTTTCTGGAAATCCTGGGATAGTGCTCTTGCTTGGCGGGGAAGAGATCTTTCCTTCTTGGTGCTTCTGCACCCATGAGCACAGTGGTGCACATGTAATCTCAGGCGGGAGGCAGAGACAGAAGAAGGAGAACAGAATTCCAGGCCAAACTGGGATGTATAGAGTGACTCTTATTTGTAAACTTACAAAATGTAAAGAGAAAGAAATACTAGTTCTTTTTTACCCACCACAAATCTCTGAAAATATTTTATGATTGAAAGAGGGCCAACCCTACAGGTCACGAAGCAGTTTCAGAGAAAATATTAATGGTCAGCCTCGAAGACCTCATGGAGAAAACAGCATTTTTCTCCTTTCTGTTTTGTGGATGAAGCTCTGATAAGACATTACTCCTTGTTACTTCTAACATGTTTTGGTTAGTCTTGATAAAGAAAGCTAGCAAGCCGCAAAAGAAGTTTAAAAACCAGCATGAGAGAGTGGAATTCCTCACTTTCTCTCCGCCTATCCTGACATCTTAAATCTACCCAAACCAAGCAAGAATTCTGCTTCAAATGCAAACCATGATGCGCTAAGAGTTATGTCATACAAAAAGAATTATCTTCATACAAAAGCTTCTACAACACATGCATCCTCTGTCACAAATGGGTTCTTAAGGCCCTGCTGATAACAGTAAACCATACTGTCATGCTGTAGGCCAGGTTGGTGTCTGTCGTCTGTGCTGCTGTGGGCTGCTATTGGCATGGAAGCTTCTGTTGAAATTATATCAATGATTACAGACTCATAACTGAGGATGAGAGACTTGAAGGCTTCTATGGTGACCCCACCTCCACCACTACCACCTACAACAACAAACACAAAACAAAAACAATTCAGGTAGAAAGTGATTGAAGAGAGCCCTTAAAAGCCACGCTAAAGATGCTGATGCTTGATGGCCTCTGGTGGTAGTCAGGATTAGGGGTGGGGAAGGTACCAGTTGTCTCACTGGGATTTTGATCATACTCCAGTGAGTATAAGGGCAACACAAGGGAGCAAGGGTGGAGGGGTAGACCTGGGAGGAATGGGAAATGAATGCAATTGCAATGCATTGTATGAAATTCCCAAATGATTAATAAAATATTATTATGTTGGGGGAAAATAATTTGAGCTCACCATTCATATTATGCATCTTTATCTCTTTTAAGCTCTTTTCTTGGCTCATAGATCCCATAAGGTAGGATGATGATTATTTTTGTTTTTTCTTTCTGTTCCATCCTTCCCCTTTCCTTCTCCCTTCCTTCTTTCTCTCCACTTTTCCTTCCTTACCTCTACTTTCTGTTTTCTTGCCTCTTTCCTTCCTGATCACCAAGTCTTTCTTTTCTTTCTCTTTTCCACTGTTGAAGATGGTGATTTAATGCTCCTTGATCTATTTTTTTTTGTAGCCCATGTTTACATTAACATTCTTACCAGACCCTCATATTAATATTTTAAAATATTTTTGGAATTAATTTTATCCATCCTTTTCCTTCCTGTAACACTTTCCAAGTACTCCTCCCTCCTTGTTCTCTCTCAAATTAATGCCCACTATTTCTTTAATTGTTATTTTATGATATATAATTTATTACATATATTACATATATAAATACAACCTGCTCAGTCTATATGCTACTTTTAGGTATATGATTTCAGGGCTGGCCATTTGGTACTGGACAACTGCACTGGCTAGTTATGTCAACTTGAGGCAAGCTAGAGTCATTCACTGGAGAGAGGGAACCTAAAGTGAGAAAATGCTTCCATAAGACTGGGCTATAGGCAAGCCTGCTGGGCATTTTCTTAATTAGTGATTTGATATGGGAAGATGCAGACTATTGTTGATCGGGCCACCCTTGGGCAGCCGGTCCTGAGAGATATATATATCCAGGCTTGGAAAACCAAGGGGTGTAAGCCAATAAGCAGCACCCCTCCATAACCTCTGCATAATTTTCTGCCGCCAGGTTCCTGCCCTATTTGAGTTCCTGCCCTGACTTCCTCCAGTGAGGGACTATGATGTGGAAGTAGAAGCTGAAATTAAACATTTTCCCCCAAATTTTTGGTAATGATGTTTAATAACAGCAATAGAAACCCGAACCAGGATGATAACCAATTGGGGGCATTCTTTCCCCATAGAACGTTATTTCTGCCTGAGTTGCCTGTTCCTCTTCCTCTTCTTCCTCCTCCTCTTCTTCTTTTCCTTCTCCTTCTCTCCCTCCTTCTCCCTTTCCCCTTCTCCTCCTCCTTCCTTTTTCAAGACAGGGTCCCAGCATGTCAATCTGGCTGTCCAGGAACATACTACACAGACTGGTCTGGCTCTGAACTCACAGAGATTGTCCTGTCTCTGCCCTCAAAGTGTTGGAATTAGAGGCATGTGCCCCAACTTTGCTCTGCCTGTAGTACTTTGTCTCAGAATGAGGCCCTTTTTGTGCTCAAGCAGGATCTATTACCACGTAGTGTTGGGAGGACTGGAACCAAAGTTAGACCCTTTGCTCTTCACAGCATCAAACACCTTTTATGCTTAACATTCCTGGATCTTCTATAAAGTGATTGGCTCTGTTTTCTTAGTGTGTTTTCTATTTACTAGTCACTGGTTCTTAGAAGTCTTTCATGGGGGGGAAGAGAGCTCCTTTCTGAAGCCTCGGGATGAGAAAGCAAAACAGTAGGGCTAAGGAAGAGTGATGGCTTAGCATGTATGAGACTCTGGTCCTCAGCACTGATTACTTTAAAGGTAAATGGGTAAATAGATCATGTGAGTCTTGGTATTGTAAACCAAATTTCCCAGAGAGAAAGCTATGCCTCCATTAAAGATTTGAAAAACTGACTGGCTGAAGAGAACTTTATAATTATGGAGAGTTGGATTGTTGCAGATCCAGAACCAAATTATCTTAACATTTGTTCCCTTGATCAGTGGCTACTCATGCCCATCTCTCTGTCTGACTTAGTATTTTTGTGATTATCAGGTAAAAATATTTTGAAATGGCAGATCACCAAGCTCATACCAACCCCAAACTAGGAATGTTGTCAGACCGCACTTATCCCAGAGATTTCTCTGCTTTGTAGCCTACAAATCTGACATTTCCACCAACATATTTCAAAAACTGCCTATCTTTTGTCCTGTGACTATAGAAATATCATTTATTTTTACATTGGGCAAGCCAACCCATGTTCTGGCTATCGTCACTTATATTAGGTTCAAGAATAAGCTATCTTATTCCTTTTGAGGTGAGGGCTCTATTTAGCATCAACACTACAAATTGATCTTTTGATGCCATTTAAATTCTACCAGGAATGTTTTATTACAGTAGGGCATTTTCTTTTTAACTCCAGAGGTAGAATGACGGTGTAGAGTAAGAACATTGATCGGAGGTGAACAGTGGCAAATGCCAGATAATCCTTCAATTTTGCAGATGTGCATTTGTCTATTTCATTTGAACATGAAGAAAATTGATGTTCTGGAAATACAAATTAAATTATGCAAACATAGTCTGTCTGTAGACTAAAGAGATTGAAAAACTAACTAGAGTTAATTGGATTTCCTACCCAATTTCCTGCACATAATCTTTGCGTCCTTCTTATTTCACTACTGGAAATGGGCTCATGAACTTACTAATCTCAGGTAGAACTGCTTGCTTACTGGGATGGTGAAGTAATTACATTGCTGTTTCTTATCAAAGGACTTTATTTTTGTTCCTGTCTGGAATAGAATAGGCTAAAAATCTAATTTATGTCAACGATTTACAAAGCTGAGCAAATGGCAATGTCAATAAAGACTTGAAAGGAAGCTTGGCTTCCAATTCATTGGAATAATTGAGGCGACAAAAATCATATGCTGTCATAACAGCAGTTCCTCACTGATCCTCAGCTTGGGATGCACTGTAGATGCATTTGCCTGTTCTTTCTACTCTTGACTTCTGCATCACCATTTCCCTCGGGATCTTGTGCAGCCAAATGGTGCTCAGGTAACACAAAGACGGGCACAACTGGAGAAGAACAGCCTTTTTTTGTTGTTGTTTAAGACCAGGGCTCACTACACAGTCCAGGCTAGCTTCCATGTCAGCATCCTTTTGCCTCCTGCTGGAAGGATGGTTTGCTAATGTATTTATTTATTGCCAGGGTTTGGCTGTATCATTGGGTTATAACTGGATTGCTCGCTGGTCCCTCACATTAGATAACTCAATTCAAAGGCTCTGTTTCATCCAACAAGTTCTCTCTAGCTGCAGGCATGGCACAGAAGGGGCCACTTAGGTATGACTGGTCAATACAGATTTTTAAAGAAGTGTCTACAAGGAAAGGCTCAATTTGAAATTATGTGGAGGACCTCCTTTGTTCTAAAAAATAGTCAGATGCTGAAGAACCACCTTTTATTTACACAGGAATTTTCTAACAATAGATCTTGATTCTGCTATTAGGCCCCCTCTTTCTCATTTATTCTAGGAGAAATTTGAAATTCAGAAATGAAAGAGTAGGATTGTAACGGAGCAGGACAGTTGAATATACTATTGACATACCCATTAACCTTCAGAGCAGGGTGTCTCTATGTTGCAGCTCCGTGCTTAAACACCTGTTTATGAAAGAAGGCATTAATCAAGACATATGAATCCATTTATAATGCCTTTGCACCTGACGTTGACTCCAGTGTGAGCTGGAGTGCTAGACAGTTGCAGCCTGATTTTAATTTTAAGCCAAAGTCTTCACTGTCCAGACACTTATCAGAGAGTCTAGCAGCCAATGTCTTTTATGACAGACACCTTCTTCTTTTTTCCCCCAGAGTGATAAACAGAAAAGAAAGGAGGAGTTGCCATCTACTGTAGCAGTGTAGAAATCACATCAACCATCAACACCAGGCCTTAGACTTTCATTAGACCACCTCCCTCTTAGCTAATTACTGTCAGCATTAAATTACAGAGTCAGGAGGCCCCACTCAATACCAATTCATTCATTTTAGGTCACAGTTTGGCAGAAAACCTGTAGTGAAAGGCCAAACCTTTATCCACTAATCCTTTTATTTGTGACTAAACAAAAGTCTCCACAAGTGGTTTAATTCACATCAAGCAGGGCTACACTAAAGGCTGATTAATAGTTTTCTTTTTAATATAAAGATTTTCTCTAGCCTCTAGTCTACTCCAGGGGACTTACCATTTTAAGTGTCAAAAGACTAAGAAGTTTGCGCATGATTTTCTCATTCAAGCCTTGCATCTTTTACGGTCAACAAGTAACATGCTTAGAAAAAACACCACCACCAGATCTAAGTGGTTGACATTCACTGCTGGGTAGAGAAGCAAAGTTTTTGGTGGTGTTAGGTTTTTATAATCTGTTGATTAGACAGGCATATTATTGTGATCATTTGGAATTCCATTACTGCACAGGGGTGGTCAGACAAATAGACAAGCTGAGATCTGCTTAGGTGTTCTCCAGGACTAAAAAGGTAGTCAGTTATTAATCTCCCAGGGGTTGCTTTCTTGTCTTATGATCTAGTCAATTCTTCAGTTTATCTAGCAAAAGCAAGTCAAATGTGCTGCAGCCTAGAATGTATGCTTGGTGGTTTGATACAAGCTTCTGAAATAAAGCGATTATTCTAGAGACCAGAAACGAGATTGAAATGACAAACTTAGAATTTCAACATATCCGAAACTCACATGGTGTGGAGTGAAGGCATTACTCTGTAATACGAATTTCTTCAGATTCCCAGTGCTTGGGTTTTAGGATATTAGGGAACATCTTTTGAGGAAAGCACTGGCTTTCAATGGCTAATTTATTGAAGCCCACTGAGCCAGCGTATAGCATAGTCTAGGCATCTTCATGAGGCAGGATAGAAAGACAGAAAACTGAATGGTCATGAGAAAGGAGAAGAACGCTCATTTCCCATGATCTGGTTTGTGTTCTTGAATGACCAAGAGTCAAGAACTTCCACTCAGTAGACAGAACAACAGCAAAAGCCACCTCTACAGAAAAGTCCCCCCTTTCCACACCATGCGCTAACAATAGCTGCTGAACCAGGCTCAAGATGAAAACTCCGGGACATTGATTTTACCTTTATCAGCACACCTTCCTTATTAGTGGTCTTTTACAAAGCACTTTGTGATCCAGCTTGCGATCTCATGTACACAAGGACGTTCAGAAAGATAAGAGAAACGAGACAGTAGTTTATTGTAATTAGTGCATGTGTTTTTAAACATCGCTATAGCATTTTTTTTACAGTTAGCATTTTTATTGGAGATTTTATTTACTTACATT
>JADRCH010011774.1:0-13350 GCA_019843965.1 Rhynchomys soricoides
CCTGGGTTTTTTGTTATTCCATATGAATTTGAGAATTGCTCTTTCTAAGTCTATGAAGAATTGAGTTGGGATTTTGATGGGGATAGCATTGAATCTGTAGATTGCTTTTGGCAGGATGGCCATTTTAACTATATTAATCCTGCCAATCCATGAGCATGGGAGACCTTTCCATCTTCTGAGGTCTTCTTCGATTTCTTTCTTCAGAGGCTTGAAATTCTTGTCATACAGATCTTTCACTTGTTTGGTTAGAGTCACACCAAGATATTTTATATTGTTTGTGACTATTGTGAAAGGTGTCATTTCCTTAATTTCTTTCTCAGCCTGTTTATCCTTTGAGTATAGGAAGGCTCCTGATTTTTTTGCGTTAATTTTATAACCAGCAACTTTGCTGAAGTTATTTATCAGCAGTAGCAGTTTTCTGGTGGAGTTTTTCGGGTCTCTTAAGTATATGATCATATATTCTGTAAATAATGATACTTTGATTTCTCCCCTTCCAATTTGTATCCCTTTGACCCCCTTTTGTTGTCTACTTGCTCTAGCTAGAACTTCAAGTACTGTATTGAATAGGTAGGGAGAGCAAGGGCAGCTTTGTCTTGTACCTGATTTTAGTGGAATTGCTTCAATTTTCTCTCCATTTAGTTTGATGTGGGCTACTGGTTTGCTGTATATTGCTATTACTATGTTTATGTATGGGCCTTGAATTCATGATGTTTCCAAGACTTTTTTCATGAAGGGATGTTGAATTTTGTCAAATGCTTCTTCAGCATCTACTGAATTGACCATGTGTGTGTGTTTTTAGTTTGTTTATGTAGTGGATTACATTGATGGATTTATGGTTATTGAACCAGCCCTGCATCCCTGGGATGAAGTCTAATTGATTGTTGTGAATGATCGTTTTGATGTGTTCTTGGATTTGATTTGCAAGAATTTTATTGAATATTTTTGCATCGGTATTAATAAGGGAAATTGTTCTGAAGTTCTCTTACTTTGTTGGGTTTTTGTGAGATTTTGGCATTAGTGTAACAGTGGCCTCATAGAATGAATTGGGTAGTGTTCCTTCTGTTTCTATTTTGTGGAAAATTTGAAGAGTTTTGATATTTGGTCTTCTTTGAAGGTCTGATATAATTCTGCACCAAGCTCTTCTGGTCCTGGGCATTTTTTTGGTTGGGAGACTTTTAATGACTGATTCTATTTCTTTAGGGGGTAGGGGACTGTTTAAATAGTTAATCTGATCCTGACTTAACTTTGGTATTTGGTATCTGTCTAGAAAATGTCCATTTCATTCAGATTTTAACATTTTGTTGAATATAGGCTTTTAAAGTAGGATCTGACGATTTTTTGAATTTCCTGAGATTCTGTTTTTGTATCTCCTATTTCATTTCTGATTTTGTTAATCTGGGTACTGCCTCTGTACCCTCTGGTTAGTCTGGGTAAGGGTTTATCTATCTTGTTAAATTTTCTCAAAGAACCAGCTCTTAACTTTGTTGAGTCTTCGAATAGTTCTTTTTGTTTCTACTTGGTTGATTTCAGTGCTGAGTTTGATTATTTCCTGCCTTCTACTCCTCTTGGGTGTATTAGCTTCTTATTGTTCTAGAGCTTTCAAGTGTGCTGTTAAGTTGCTAGTGTATGCTTTTTCAAGTTCGCCCCTAGCCCCTGATGGCATTCAGAGCTATGAGTTTTCCTCTTAAAACTGTTTTCATTGTGTCCCATAAGTTTGGGTAAGTTGTACTTTCATTTTCAATAAATTCTTGGAAGTCTTTAATTTCTTTCTTTATTTCTTCCTTGACCAAGTCATAATTTAGTAGAGTGTTGTTCACCTTGAATGTGTACATGGGCTTTCTGTTGTTTTTGTTGCTATTGAAGACCAGCCTTAATTCATATTGCTCCGATAGGAGGCGTGGGATTATTTCAATCATCTTACATTTGTTGAGGTTGTTTTGTGAGTGAGCATATGATCAGTTTTGGAGAAGGTACCATGAGGTGCTGAGAAGAATGTATATTCTTTTGATTTAGGTTTAAATGATGTATAAATATCTGTTAAATCAATTTGGCCCATAATTTCTGTTAGCTTCAATGTGACTCTGTTTAGTTTGTGTTTCCAAGATCTGTCCATTGATGAGAGTGGGGTATTGAACAATGTGCTTTCAGCTTTAATAAAGTTTCTTTTCTGAATGTGGCTTCCCTTGCATTTGGAGCATACATGTTCAGAATTGAGAGTTCTTTTTGGTAGATTTTTTTCTTTGATGAGTGTGAAGTATCCTTCCTTATCCTTTTTGATGACTTTTGGTAGAAAGTCAATTTTCCAATATTAGAATGGCTTCTCCAGTCTGTTTCTTGGGACCATTTGTCTGGAAAATTGTTTTCCAGACCTTTACTCTGAGGTAGTTTTTGTCTTTAACACCGAGGTGCATTTCTTGTATGCAGCAAAATGCTGGGTTCTGTTTATGTATCCAGTCTACTAGTCTATGTCTTTTTATTGGGGAATTGAGTCCATTGATGTTAAGAGATATTAAGGAATAGTGATTGTTGCTTCCAGTTATTTTGGATTTTTTTTTTTTATGTTTGTGTGGTTATCTTCTTTTGGGTTTGTTGAATGAAGATTACTTTCTTGCTTTTTCTAGGGTGTAGTTTCCTTTCTTGTATTGGAGTATTCTATCTATTACCCTTTGTAGGGCTGGGTTTGTGGAAACATATTGTGTAAATTTGGTTTTGTCATAGAATACTTTGGTTTCACCATCTATGGTAACTGAGGGTTTTGCTGGATATAGCAGGCTGGGCTCGAATTTGTGTTCTCTTAGGGTCTGCATGAGATCTGCCCTGTGTCGTCTAGCTTGTGTAGTCTCTGGTGAGAAGTCTGGTAAAATTCTTATAGGTCTGCCTTTATATGTTTCTTGACCCTTTCCCCTTACTGCTTTTAATATTCTTTCCTTGTTTTGTGCATTTGTTGTTTTGACTATAATGTGACGGATGGAATTTCTTTTCTGGTCAAATCTATTTGGAGTTCTGTCTGCTTCTTGAATGTTTTTGTTCATCTCTTTCTTTAGGTTAGGGAAGTTTTCTTCTATAATTTTGTTGAAGATATTTACAGGCCCTTTAAGTTGGGAATCTTCACTCTCTTCTATACCTAATATCCTTAGGTTTGGTATTTTCCTTGTGTCCTGGATTTCCAGGATGTTTTGGATTAGAAGCTTTTTGCATTTGTGCTTTCTTGGACCGTTGTGTCAATGTTTTCTATGGTACCATCTGCACTTGAGATTTTCTCTTCTATCTCTTGTATTCTGTTGGTGATGCTTGCATCTATGACTCCTGATCTCTTTCCTGGGTTTTCTATCTCCAGGGTTGTCTCCCTTTGTGATTTCTTTACTGTTTCTATTTCTATTTTTAGTTCCTGGATGGTTTTATTCATTTCCTTTTTCTGTTTGATGGTGTTTTCCTGTAATTCCACTCGTTTGATTGTGTTTTTCCGAAGTTCTTTAAGGGATTTTTGTGTTTCCTCGTTAAGGGCTTCTAGCTGTTTACCTGTTTTCTCTTGTATTTCTTTAAGGGAGTTATTTATTTTCTTCTTAAAATCTTCTATCATCATTATGAGCTGTGATTTTAAGTCTGAGTCTTCCTTTTCTGGTGTGTTGGGGTATCCAGGAATTGCTGCGGTGGGAGAGCTGGGTTCTGATGATGCCAAGTAGTCTTGGTTTCTGTTTCTTGTGTTCTTGCCCTTGCCATTTGCCATCCGGCTATCTCTGGTGTTAGCTGGTCTTGCTCTTTCTGGCTGTTGCTTGTCCCTCTTGCAAGCCTCTGCATCAGTACTCCTTGGAGACCAGCTCTCTCTGAGAGGAATTTGGGTTTGGAGAGCTGTGGTACATGGTCAGCTCTGGGGTGCAGACAGAAACCAGAAGAATCTTGTTCCCAGCTGTTCCTTGGTTCCTGTGTCCTGATGACTCTGCATGGATCCCTGTTGATCTAGGAATTTGAACACAAGTGATGGTCTTGCCTGTGCTCGAAGGCGTGTCAGTACTCCTGGGAGACCAGCTCTCTCCTGGAATGATTTGAGTATGGAGCCCTGTGTCACAGGATCAGCTCCTTGGCTGCAGAGGGAAACTAGAAAACCACTCCTCAGTCCCTGGGTCCTGATGGTTCCAGGTGGGTTCCTCTGAGCTGATGTACTGGTTTTATCTCTGCTCACAGGTTTGTCAATACTCCTGGGAGGCTAGCTTTTTCCTGACGCTATTTGGCTGTGGAGCCCTGTGGCACAGGCGGCGTTCCCCAGCCACAGATGGTAACTGGAAAGCTCCTCTCTCCTGCTGCTCCTTGGTGCCTGGGCCCTGGGGGTTCTGGTTGGGTCCTTCTGAGCAGAGGTGCTGGCCTTACCCCTCTCACAGGCTTGTTCACACTCCTGGGAGACTAGCTTTTCCCTGTGCTATTTGGGTATGGAGTCATGAGACACAGGCCACAGGCATAAACCTGAAGGCTCCTGTCCCCAGCTGCTCCTCAGTCCCTGGGTCCTGAGGGTTCTGGACAAGTCCCACTGAGCAATGGTGCTTGTCTACCTCCACTCACAGTCTTGTCCACACTCCTGGGAGGCTAGTTTTCTCCTGGCGCTATTTGGCTGTGGAGATCTGTGGTACAGGCTGAGGTCCCCAGCCACAGATGGAATATACTGAATGGTTTTATCCACTTATTTACATTTTGATAGCGATGGCCTTGTTGGTGCACTTATGGAAAGTAAAAAACTCTGTAGTCTGAGTTCATTTTGTTCTGAAAGTCATTAAAATTCCCATTCATTTGCAAAATAAAAAATGGAAGGATAGACATAGGGTGCTGTCCCTGTGACACAGCATTGCATACTCAAATCCTGCCAAGAGACAGTTGGTCTTCCAGGAGTGCTGACACACCTGTGAGCATAGGTGAGACCACCACTTTTGCTCTGAGGAACCTGCCTGGAGCCCTCAGGACACAGGAACCGAGGAACTGCTTGAGCCAGAATCTTTCTGCTTTCCATCTGTGCCCAGAGCTGACCCTGTGTCACAGCTCTCCATACCCAAATTCCTCCAAGACAGAACTGGTCTCCCAGGAGTACTGACACACAGGCTTTCAGGAGGGTTAAGCCACAGTCAGAGACAGCAAGACCAGCTAACACCAGAGATAAGTAGATGTTGAGAGGCAAGGGTAAGAATATAAGCAACAGAAACCAAGGCTAATCGCATAATTAGAAGCCAGTTCTTCCACCACAGCGAGCCCTAGATACCTCAACACAACAGAAAAGCAAGACTCTGATTAAAATCTCATCTCATGATGATGAAAGTGGCCTTTAGGAAGGACATAAATAACTCTCTTAAAGAAATATAGAAGAACACAGGTAAACAGGTAGAAACCCTTAAAGATGAAACACAAAAATCTCTTAAAGAGTTACAGGAAAACATAATCAAACAGGCCAAAAAATTGAACAAAACCATCCAAAATCTAAAAGTGGAAATAGAAACGATAAAGAAATCACAAAGGGAGACAACCCTGGAAATAGAAAATCTAGGAAGTAAATCAGGATTCATAGCTGCATGTATCACTAACAGAATACAAGAGATAGAAGAGAGAATCTCAGGTGCAGAAGATACCACAGAAAACATTGACATAACAGTCAAAAAAAAAAAAAATTCGCAAAATGCAAAAAACTCCTAACCCACAACATCCAGGAAATCCAGGTCACAATGAGAAGATCAAATCTAAGGATAATAGGTATAAATGAGAGGGAAGATTCCCAAATTAAAGGGCCAGTAAATATCTTCAACAACATTTTAGAAGAAAACTTCCCTAACCGAAATAGAGAGATGCCCATAAGCATACAAGAAGCCTAGGGAACTCAAGATAGATTGGACCAGAAAAGAATTTTCTTCAGTCACATAACAGTCAAAACACCAAACACACAGAACAAGAAAGAGTATTAAAAGCAGTAAGGGGAAAAGGTCAAGTAACATATAAAGGCAGACCTACCAGAATTATACCAGACTTCTCACCAGAGACTATGAAAGCTAGAAGATCCTGGGCAGATGTCATACAGACCATAAGAGAACACAAGTGCCAGCCTAGGCTGCTATACCCAGAAAAATTCTTAATTGCCCTAGACGGAGAAAACAAGACATTCCATGACAAAACCAAATGTACACAATATCTTTCCACAAATCCAGCCCAGATATTATTAGAGATGAAAAAATCCAACACACAGAGAGAAACTACACCATCAAAAAAGCAAGCAAGTAATTTTCTTTCAACGAACACAAAAGAAGATAGCCATACAAATATAAATAACAAAAATAACAGGAAGCAACAATCACTCCTCCTTAGTATCTCTTAACATCAATGGACTCAATTCTCCAATAAAAAGACATAGACTAAGAGACTGGACACATAAACAGGACCCAGCATTTTGCTGCGTCCAAGAAATGCACCTCCGTGTTAAAGACAAACACTACCTCAGAGTAAAGGGCTGGAAAACAATTTTCCAGGCAAACAGCCCCAAGAAACAGGCTGGAGTAGCCATTCTAATATCG
This sequence comes from Rhynchomys soricoides, assembly GCA_019843965.1. Taxonomy (NCBI): domain Eukaryota; kingdom Metazoa; phylum Chordata; class Mammalia; order Rodentia; family Muridae; genus Rhynchomys; species Rhynchomys soricoides. The sequence continues at coordinate 6,540 of JADRCH010011774.1, forward strand.
GATAAAATTGACTTTCAACCAAAAGTCATAAAAAAAAAAAGATAAGGAAGGACACTTCATAGTCATCAAAGGAAATATCTACCAAGAAGAACTCTCAATTCTGAGCATCTATGCTCCAAATGCAAGGGCTCCCACTTTCATAAAAGAAACTTTACTAAAGCTCAAAGCACACATTGCACCTCACACAATAATACAGTAATAGTGGGAGACTTCAACACCCCACTCTCCTCAATGGACAAATCATGGAAACAGAAACTAAACAGAGACACAGTTACAACCACTCTGGTAATCAGTCTGGCGGTTCCTCAGAAAATTGGACATATTATTACCAGAGGACCCAGCTATACCACTCCTTGGCATATAACCAGAAGATGGTCCAATATTTTATGACAGGTGCTCCACCATGTTCATAGCAGCCTTATTTATAATAGCCAGAAGCTGGAAAGAACACAGATGTCCTTCAACAGAAGAATGGATACAGACAATGTGATACATATACACAATGGAATACTACTCAGCTATTAAAAACAGTGACTTCATAAAATTCACAGGCAATGGATGGATCTAGAAAATATCATCCTGAGTGTGATAGGTTAGTCACAAAAGAACACACATTGTATGCACTCACTGATAAGTGTATAGTAGACAAAGAACATAGAATATTCACTATAAAACTCATGGACCACATGAAGCTCTGGAAGTAAGACCTAAGAGTGGATGCTTCAGTCCTACATAGAAGGGGGAACAAAACTATCAAGGGAAGTGTAGGGTGGGAGGGACTTGGGAGTAAGAGAAGAGGGGGATGGGAAAAAGAGGGGAAGAATCATGTATGGGAAGAGATGGAGGAGAGGTACAGAGGGTCAGGAAATTGAACAGAGGTGTGTAGCATTGGGGGATGGGGACTTGGGGGTAGCAAGCAGAATGTCCCAGATTCTAGGAAATTAAGAGCCTCCCAGGTCATCACATTATCTAATGTCAAGGATGACATTAGATAAAATACCCCACAAAGTGGAGGGAGAACCTGTTGAGACCATATCCAGAGGTTAGGCATGGCCCCTTGGTTGAGGGGTGGGGCCATCCACCCATCTCCACAATTTTAACCTAGAATTGCCCCTGTCGAAGGGAAATACAGGGACAAAGAGTGGAGCAGAGACTGAAGGAATGGCCATTCAGAGACTGCCCCACCTGGGGATCCATCCTATACTTGTACACCAAACCGAGACACTATCGAGGATGCCAAGAAGTGCTTGCTGACAGGAGCCTGATAGAGCTGTCTCCTGAGAGGCTCTGCCAGTGCCTGACCAATACAGATGCAGATGCTTGATTCCAAACATTGGACTGAGCATGGGGACCAAAAGGGCAAGGTCTGTAGGGCCTGAAGTGTTTGCAACCTAATAGGAAGTACAACATCAACCAACCAGAGCCCCCAAATCTCCAAGTGACTAAATCACCAACTAGAGAGTACACAGGGGTTACCCATGGCTCCAGCTGGATATGTAGTAGAGGATTGCCTTTTCTGGCATCACTGTGAGGGGATCCTCTTGGAGCAGTGGACATGTGATGACCCAATGTCAGGAGAAAGCTAGGATGCTGAGGCAGGAGTGGGTGGGTGGGTGGGTGGATGGGGGAGCACTGTCATAGAGGTAGGGGAAGGTAAAAGGGTATAGGAGGCTTGTGGAGGGGAGAATGGAAGGGGGATAACATTTGAAATGTAAATAAACAAAATAACCAAGAAAATGAAAATGAAAAGAAAAGAAAAAGCTAAAACAAAACAAGAAAAAGAAAATGGAGACAAGACAACAGAAACCTAAGAAATTCAATAAAACCATCAGTACCTACTACAGAAGCCTATACTCTACAAAAGTGGAAAATCTGGATGAAGTGGATGACTTTGTTGACAGATACCAGGTACCAAGGTTAAGTCAGGATCAGGTAAACTTTCCCAACTGTCCCATAGCCCCTAAGGAAATAGAAACAATCATCAAAATCCTCCCACCAAAAAAGCCCGCCACAGCCATACCAGACCTTCAAAGAAGAGCTAATACCAGTACAAAATATCCTGAGTGAAGTAACTCAGACCCAAAAGGGCATGTGTGGTATGTACTCACTGATAAGTGGCTAGTAGCCAAAAAGTAGAGATTACCTAGAATACAACGTACAGACCATAGTAACATGCAGAAAGGCCAAGTGAGGAGGCTTCAATTCCACTTTGATGAATATAATCACAGGAGGCAGAGGGAGGGAGGGACCAGTGTGGGAGAGGTGAGGGAGAGGGGAAAGAAGGAATAGGACCAGATATGGGGGGGGGGGTTCTGGGAGAGGAACCTAGAGGGCCAAGGGAATGAATTGAAATATGCATTCTCTGGGAGTGGGAAGTAGGGGGATCCCTTAGATAGCAGGTATGTAAGAGACTCTCAGGACTCCTTGGAGGTGACCTTAGCCAAAATGCCCAACACTGGGGAGAAGGAACTCAAAGAGTCCACCTCGTGTAGATGGACAGGGCTACTAAGCCATAGTCAAAATTTCTGACCCAGAATTGTTCCTGTCTAAAAGAATTGCAGTGACAAAAATGGGGAAGAGACTGAACAAAAGCCATTCAATGGCCAGCCCAACTTGGGATCCATCTCATGGGAGAGCACCAAGGCCTGGCACTATTGCTGATGCCATGGTGTGCTTACAGACAGGAGCCTGCATGGCTGTCTTCTGAGAGCCCCTACCAGCAACTGACTGAGACAGAGATAGATACTTACACCCAACCATTGGATTCAACCAATGTTGGAATTAGGGGAAAGACTGAAGAAGGTGAAAGGGAGAGTGACCCCATAGGAAAATCAGCAGACTCAGCTAACCCAGAACTCCAGAGAGCTCCCAGAGATGGAGACACCACCCAGGAGCATACAGGGCCAATCCGAGCCCCCTGGCACACATGCAGCAGAGGTTTACCTGGTCTGGCCTCGATGGGAGAAAATGGGAACAATCCTTGATAGACTTGAGACCCCAGGGAAGTAGGAGGCATGAGGGGGTACACCCTCTTGGAGGTTAGAGGGAGGAGGGATGGGATGAGGAACTGTGGGAGGAGGTAATTTAAAAACAAAAAATGTGAAGAAAAGAAAAGAAAAGAATGACTGAACATAGACAGCAACATTGGAGAACAAAGAAGTTTTGATGGTGGGTTGGATGTCCTATGCAAGGACTGCACTCTCCATAATCAGAATAAAAGGTGTTTGCAGTTATAAGGCATGTCACAGTACTCTGGCCATCATTTAGCTATTGTACCACTTGTTAATCTCCTTTCTGAGATCTACTTCTTTTTGTGGCTGTATGCTACCTAACCAGATAGCTTTATGCCATCAACCTAACTCTGCACCCTGGATATCAGTGATTCAAACTGCCAAGTAGCAGCTGATCCAAATGCACAGTCTGTGAACCCATTAGTGAAGAAAAAGGGCTTCATGAGAGTTCTTATATGCTAGGGGGAATGACAAAGCCTGTTTCCTCCAGGGGTAGGATCAAGGCACTTACTTACCATTGTCTAATCTTCAAAGTCCATCATTCCTCAGTACCTTTATAAATGTACATTTTTGCTGAAGAAACAATTTAAACCTGTATTCGTGTACCCCTGGGGTCTCAGTCTCAGATAGATCCTGATAGCCTTTCCCAAAGGGAGGCACACAAGGCTAAAGGCAGCCCCAGCCTCACTGTGCCCAGCCTTGTAATGCCATCTTCCCAACCTCTGCCCCACTTTGGCGTGATCTTCTAACCCTGAAGAAACAAATTATAATTAATTTTACATGATACTCTCAATTTACTGTAGGTCTGCCCTGTTTTGAAGAACACAAAAATTCCTGTTATTAGTACTATATAATTTTCATTGAAAATAGATTCTTTTCTCGTAAAATAAATAACACAAAATCCCATAAAAATACTAAACTAGAAAGCCATAAATCATACACAAAGATATGATGCAGAGCTTTTCAAACCCTATGAATGCAGCTTCAGTCTTTGTAAATTCATATAGGCTCTGATCAGAATACTTGGAGGCTTGGGGGAATGTGGCTCAGTGGAAACGGACATACTTTGCATGGGTGAGGTCCCAGGTTCGATTCCTGTCATCATGGCCCCATGCAGGGAATACACTCTATAAGCAGAATAGGAGGGTGTTTGCAGCTATGACACCTGTAACAGTCTTCTGGCCATCACCTAGGCTACTATACTCTTTGTTAATCTCTTTTTTGAGGTCTACTTCCTTTTGTGGCCACATGCTATCCAACCAAATAGCTTTATGACATCAAAATAAGTCTGCACCCTGGATATCAGTGATTCGAACTGCCAAATAGCAGCTAATCTAAATGTATAGCCTGTGAAACCTATAGTGAAAAAAGCCTTAAGTGGAGTTCTTATAAGCTAGGGGGAAGGACAAGAGACTGTATCCTCCAGGGTCAGGATCAAGGCACCTCTCTTGTATGCTTCTCCACTTGACCCTGCTTTTGACCTTCAAGGTTTACCCTTCCTCTGTGTTTGCCTAAATCTACATTTTGTGCTGAAGAAATAAGTTAAACCCTGGTTCTAGGAGCCACAGAGTCTGAGTCTCAGAGATCTCCAGTAGCTCCTGCCCACAGGAGGCACCCATTCACAAACACAGCCCCAGCCTCAATGTACCCAATTTCTCAATGTCATCTTCCCAACCTCTGCCCCACGATAGCCTGACTTTACTAACCCTGCACATTACTATTAATTTGACGTGATACTGTCAATTTATTGTAAGTCTGCCCTGTTTTGAGGAACACAAAATTTCCTGTTATTAATATTATTTTCTTTCCATTGAAAATAGATTCTTTTCTCATAAAGTAAATGACATAAAATTCCATACAATTACTAAACTAGAAAGCCATAAATCATACAGAGATATATGATGCAGATCATATCAAGCACTATGACAGCCGTATTCAGGCTTTCTACGTTCTAAGTTCATATAGGCACTGATCAAGCTTTGTGACTGCTTGTGGATGTAGCTTAGCGGTAGAGCGCCTGCTTTATGAGTATGGAGTCCCGGGTTCAAGTCCCGGCATCTGCAAGCTTTTCTTTTTCCTCTTCAGGGTCTGTTTTTCTACATAGGGTGTCACGACCCAAGAGATATTTCCATGGAGACCTCCATAGTCTGGTGAGTATGATGAAATAGCTCACCTATGACAGTTACAAAAATGTTCCTCTGTAACCTTGACAACATTTCCATGGAGACCTCTATAGTCTGGGGAGAACACCATGGTTAAGCCTCTAGGAATATGTTTTGTTTGCTTGAGTGAAGCTCTGTTTTCAGGCTCATGGCAGTTTCCTAGAGGGTACGCTTTCTCTGGTGATAGATAACAAGTGTGAATGAGTTCTGCTTTGAGAGAAAAGAAGGGAGCGCTGGACAGAGCATTCCTAGTTACTGAGCAAAGGGGGAGCATTGTGGTTGTCATAGAAACCTGGCGTCTTTGTGGAGACCTTTTTCAATGGAGACCTAGTTGATGTAGTGAAAGAAGCATTCCCTGTAGTCAAGCTTATGGGTTCCCAGATGTGAGCACTTGAATCTCTCTGAGGGTGGGAAGACATATGTGGGGATCCCAGACCCGAACTGGCTCACTCCCACTTCTGGACATGTGGCCAATGATTCCCCTTCAGAAAGAGAAAGATGTAGGACCATTCTGCCTATCAAAGGGTGCTTCTCTGTACCATGGTGGACCGGTGCCATTGCTGGGGAGGGAAAGCGAGGAGGGGGAGATAGATCAGAATATAGGGTGCACTCTCTGATCCCAGCTTTCCCCTCTGTGAAACGGGTGGGACATTAAGTGGAAAATTCTAAACTGTAGTCCATGTTTGTCCTGTATAGATGGCTCAGATGATTATTTACATGTGCAGTCGGCTAGAATTTTTCTTTTTCATTACTATTTTGTTTTAGTGGTTGTTATGTTTTGCTTTGTTGTTGTTGGTTTTTTGTTCCTTTTTTTTAAAAACTTGCAGATGTGTATCACTTTCAGACAGTGTTTCGTGGTGCCTAGCCTGGCCTAGAACTCTAAATGATCCTCCTAGCTCAGCTTCCTGGTGATGGAATTATACTTGTGAGACACCTGTGTACTTTGGATTAATTGGAAATTTCACGTTGCCAGTTTTTGTTGTACCCACTCTGCAGGGTGATGCTGATTCTCCTCAAAAACTCTACGCTATGATGCTGTCTGCACATCTACTGTCATAATGTCACCAATATATCTCTTATAAAATTAACAATCTTATTAAATGTCCCAGTGAACAAGGGCACACCTGAAATCTTTCACATTTTTCAATTTCTGTTTTCTGCTTTACTCTGGGAAGCTTTTCTGCAAGTTTCATAGAAATTCTCTAATGGATTTGAACATTTCAAACTTTTGCCCTAGTCAAGGAATTAAATCTTCTCATTTTTTAAACTATGGAAGTTTTTATATTTTTAAGGATTTCAACTTCTTAGGTTCTCCAATTTTAGTTTTGTTTGCCGTCTTGTCTGTGAAATCTTCATGTAGCACACACTGGCAGAGATCTTTCTTCTCTGTGGTCGGTTAGACATTTCATAGGCTTATTTTTATATAAAGATGATTTGAATATGATACATATGTAGATCCTAATTTATATTTTATGTTAGTGTTCTATCTTCATGTACACCACCATGCCAGAAGAATGAACCAGATCCCCATATAGAAGGTGTGATCCACCAAGTGGTTGTTGGAAATTGAACTCAGGACCTCTGGAAGAGCAGGCAGTACCCTTAACCACTGAGCCATCCTCCAGCCCACAATTTGTA
>JADRCH010011775.1:0-12184 GCA_019843965.1 Rhynchomys soricoides
CCCTGCTGACCCTTCACCCCTGAGACCCACCCCAACCTCCGCCCCGCAGAGCACTGGTGCCTTCATTCATACTGTGCGCCAGCTGTGCACGCGACCTGGAGGAGCCTGGACTGCCCAGCGTCCGTGCGTCCGTCCCGTCACGGCGCGGTCCTCCCCTCCGCCCGGGACTCACCGCGGGGCCGCTTCCCGCGCTCTCCTCGGTGGCCGCGAGCTGGGGTGTGAGCTGCAGCCTCGGCGAACGAACCCCAGCGTCTCCCGCAGTCGTCCTCCTTCCCTCCTCACCACGTCCCGGGCCTCCGAGCGGCCTCGGGTTCCCTCGGGTTCGGGTGTTCCCGCCACGGCCGCGGGGCGGCGCCCGGGGGACGCAAGGCCGAGCCCCTTGCGGGGGATTCCCGCGCCGCTCAGCAGTTCCGGGTCAGCGCTCGCGGTCGCCGGCGAGGCTGGGGCGCTGAGGCACGGAGGTGCGGAGGGTCGTGGGCGAGCGCGTCCCGTGAGGCGCCCGGAAGGGAAGAAGCGTCCCTCCTCCCTGCGGGCCTTGGCGACGCCAGAAGAATCTGCTGACACCAGTAGTGTGGTCAGCCGGTCACTTAGGCCCTCCAATTGGGGTTCAAGTAAGGGGACTCTGGGGACTTTGGTGGGGGAGTGGCTTTTTTTTTTTTTTCACTTTTTGTTTTTAAGTTTCTAGTGTTAGTTTTCATTTTTTTCCACCTTTCTGCTGATTCTGCGCTTTCATTTGGAACCAACATCCTTTACTGTCCGTTCACTTGTGTTGGCAACGTAGATTTCTCATAAGCTCCTCAAAAAAAAAAAAGAAAGAAATGCCCCCTCACAGGACAGAAGGCATTCATTCTTACAGTAGCAATAAGATAAAAATTAACGATCCTTTATTCCCCAAGGGTTCAATGTTATTTATTTTAAAATTACAATATGAAAATCAAGTACTGTTGTGAATGGAAAAATACCCATTCTTCAAACTATAAGAGAAGATAAGAGAAATCATATTTTCTGTAGACTATGGAAGAAGGAGAGAGGGCCCTTTGTTTTCCTTGGGGCTCCTCCAAGTGCTGAAGTTTTTCCTGAATGAGAAGACTGTAGGGAATCTGGGAGTTTAGAAGAGTCTTGTAAGTGTGCACCAACCTCAACTTGACTGGATACCAAGGTAACCAGCCCACATAGTGCCTACCCCAGTATATGTGATCACTTTCAGAGGGCACACATTTGTATGTTCACTGGATACTTTCTGTAAGCCTGAGTGATAGTTGATATGAATCTGATCAGACATACATGCCTTGGCATAAACTTGCTTTCTATTAAGGAAATTGGATTTTTTTTTTTTTTTTTTACATTACAAAGCAGGTTTAGAACGTTTTTTTCTTGTTTTCATGCACAAGGGTGAGAGCTCAGATTCTTTCATGCAACAGTTCTGGCAGTAACAAACAAAACTTTCAAAATAGCCAAGTTGTTAGGGAAGTTGTTCCAATGTATTTACATACCATTTCCTTCACCATCTGGTCTGTCTGGGCCGCATTTCTTAACACTCCCCTTTCTCATGCTCCTCCAGAGCTTCTCAACCCTGGTTGCACAGGGAAACTAGTAGAACTTAATAGTAAAGTAGGTACCTTACACCCTGGCTGCTGATTGACTCAGAGTCTATAGGAGTCAGGCCTGGGCTTGTTTGGTTCCACTTTTTTATTTTCTTCTCGAAGATGATTCAGATGCATAATTTATTTTGGAGAAAGAACAAACTGCCTTATTCTCAAGCCCTGCAAGTAAAGGCTGTTCTTCCGCAGGCCATCGCTTCATTCTTTACGTTTGCTGTTGGTTGTACTTTGAACACACTTCTTTTGTGAGCTGAACTGCTCCCAGTTGCTTAGTATTCGTCAAGCTTACACATAACCTTCCTGGAGGCCTGGTCGTCTCACCACGCCGAATAGCTTCCTTGGCATTTTCATGTACAAGAAGCCCTCTCATAGATCCAGTCTGAACTCATGGCCAAACAGTACACAGAAAAGTCTGGTTAAACACTGAATCGTACACTCTATAGTCTTCTAGGTTATGGAGGTTTTGCCTCTGTAAAGCATTTGAAAAGAAGACAAAGCTAAGCAGGAAAATTGTCAACAAGTGTAGCATAGTATTGTAAACTTATTTTAATCTAGCTGATGCCCATGTGTCAATCAACTGAGAAAGTCCAGAGCCTTTTTGTACATGATCAACTTACTTTCCTGCGTTGCATAAAGCACACAGCTATCTCTAAACATAAAATTTCCCCAATAGTCTGTTTCTTCAAGAGGACAATAGTTTAAAGGCACCTTTGAAGCCATTAGAGTGCAAGCTTCCTCTTTAGAATTTTTTGTAGTTGTCTCACACCCTTTACTGTGTCTTTAGAGATCATTAAACAGACTACAGAGAAGCAAACACTTTATTTCTATCCCTTATAATTGGTTTGCATTATCTTTAATTAAGTTATAAGAGCATAGTATCGAGTATAGCCGGCACGAACAGGTTTGATAACAAACGTGTAATTTATGATATGGTTGTGTAGTTCGGCTGGTAGAACCACACAGGGCCTGTGCTCACTAGGCATGTTGTGGGAATTAACCACCTAGGACTTACAAAGGCAGCAGGAAAAGTGAGTTGGTTAGAAACCAAGTGTAGACAGGCTAAGAGCATATACTTGACCTCTGTATTTTAATTACCTGATAGTATGTCTTAGAGACAGTATTTTAGGGACTTTATTATTGAGAAAAACTCTTAGGAAATTGCCATATATTGTTATATTGTGTTGTAAATCTTATGAGATGGTAGAAATTTTCAAAGCTGTGATCAATTTTTAAAAATCTGTATTACCTTTAGAGTGTGTGTGTGTGTGTGTGTGAGAGAGAGAGAGAGAGAGAGAGAGAGAAAGAGAGAGAGAGAGAGAGAGAGGGAACACTCATGCGTGTGGAAGTCAGATGACATCTTTCTTGAGTCAGTTCTCTTCTCCACTGTGTGAATCTCTGGGATTGAATTCAGGCTATCAGGATTAGCTTCAGGCATCTTAATGCACTGAGCCACCTCACTGGCCTAGACAGTTTTAAGCCATTTGAATGAAAGTTTTTGTGTCTTTACAGAATAGGCCATGTAACCTATACAAATTTCCATATTAATAGCCCCTGTTAAGTTTGCTGCGGCTGCCAAAACAAATGACCACAAACTGGGTGACTTCACAAAAATTCGATCTCCATCAGTTGTAGAGATTAAATAGTAAACCAAGTGTTGCTAAGACCTTATAGCATTTGAAGGTTTTTGTTCTTCTATCATTTCTTTTGAAAAAATATGTTTTCATATGATATATTCTGATCTTACTTTTCCCCTTTCCTAACTCCTCCTAGAACCCCCCTCCCACCCAACTCCAATTCCCTCTCTCTTCTTTCTCCCTTTAAAAAACAAGCACACAAACACACAACTCACAAAAACTCAAATTGAAAACCAAAGACCAATAAGGAAAAAAAAGCCCAAACAAAGATCTATGAAACCAAAGTAGGACTGAGTTTGTTTTATGTTGGCATCTCCTGCTGGTCATGGGACCTATCCCAACGTGTGGTTTAAAAGCCCAGTGAGGCTCCACTGGAGAAGACTAATTTTCCTTTGCAAGCAGATACCAGTTTGAGATAGTTCTTCCTGAGACATGGAATCCCATGTCAACTTTCTTTTCTCAGAGCTGAGGCCTTGGCTGGCTTGAAATTGTGCAGGCCTTGTGCATGCTGCCAGAGTCTTTGTGAGTTCATATATGCATCATTCCTGTTGAGTCTGAAAGGCATTGTTTCTTAGGTGTTTCCCTCTGGTTCTTACAATTTCTGCCCCTTCTTCCACATAGGTCTCTGAGTACTGAGGGAAGAGTTTGATCAAGACATCCCATTTAGGAATGAGTGCTCCAATATTTCTTACTCTGCACATTGTCTAGTTGTGGGTCTATGTGTTAGATCCCATTTACTTCAAGAAGTAGCTTCTTTGGTAATAGCTAAGTACAGATCTATAAGTATGGCAGAACATTATTAGAAGTCATTTTATTGCTATGTTCCTTTAGATGAACAGTAGTATTTGGCTTTCTCTTAGATCCTTGGCCTATCCAATCTCAGGTTCTTGGCCACCCTTGCTGTGCCAGGCATGCAGAGTGATTGGTTACTGCCACATTTTTGTCACTATTGCAACAGTGTATCTCATAGGCAGGTCACCAGTGTAGGTTGCACAGTTCATAACTGGGTTGTGATTATCTTTCTCCTCTGGTAGTATGCAGATTACCTTCTAGTACCAGTAACTAGTACTAGTCAACAGAGGTGAAGCCCTTAGTTAGACACCAGCTTGACGTTTCTCTGTTTGCTGAGGTATAAAAGTGTTGTCTGCACCAACAGGGTCTTACCATCAGCTTGTGGAGACCAACCAATGGTGTAGGCAGTAACCTGAGATGTTGGATTTCCTTTGGCCAGTGATTCATCTAATTGATGGCACTAGAAGTTTCACTCAGTAACATAAGTTATCTAGTTGGGGCATTCTCTCCCTTATTATTAGAAGACTCCATATATATTTCTTTCATATATGTATAAGAAACATACATATTATATGTACATATATAAAATATGTAGGTACTACATAATACATACATTCCTAGAATCGTAAGTTTCTTCAGTAGCATGTTTCCACATTGACTCTCAAGGGGTCTTTACTGTTAGTTGTCCCTCGCCATATCCCATCAGTTACCCATCTCTTCCATGCCTCTCTCTATTTAACCCTCCCACTCCCACCTCCCCTCCACATCTATCCTTAGTAATAAATTCTATTTCTCCTTTCTTGGGATACCCCACCCCTAGTCCCTTTACTTAGTAATTAACCTCTGTGGTTATACTAATTGTAGCATGCATATTGAAGATTTAAAAGCTAAAGCTAACATCCACATATAAGAGAAAACATACAAGCAGTATTTGTTTTGTGTGTGTGTGTGTTACCTTAGTCAAGATGTTTTGTTTTTCATTTTTTTTTAGCTCCATCTATTTACCTGCAATTTTCTTAATTTTGTTTTCTTCTGTTTTTAAGTGACTTATTAATATCTCCTTGTGTAAATGTCCCATTTTTATTATTATTTGATGGGCTTCTAGGCTGTTCACAATTTCTAGCTATTATGGATAGAGCAGCAATCAACGTGGATGAGCAAGCATTTGTGTAGCAGGATATAGAGTCCTTTGGGCATGTGCCCAAGAGTGCTGTAGCTGGATATCGAAGCAGATTAATTCCCAGCTCCCTGAGAAAGTCACGCTGATTTCCATAGTGGCTGTACAAGTTTGTGCTCACACAAACAATGAATAAGTGTTTCCCTTTCCCCACATCCTCCTCCCAGCACGAGCTGTCCTTTGCTTTATTGATCTTGGCCATTCTGACTTGTATAAGATGAAACCTCAAAGTAGCTTTAATTTACGTTTTCCTGATGGCTAAGGATATTGAACATTTGTTTAAGTGTTTCTTACCTCTTCTATCATTTGATAAGTTTCTGATTAGTTCTGAACCTCATTTTTAACTGGGTTATCTGTTTTCTTAATGTTCAGTTTTTCATTTCTTTATCTATTTTAGATGTTATCCCTCTATCAGATATATGGCTGGTAAAAATCTGTTTCCATTACATGGCCTGCTGCTTTGCCAGAATGATGGTACCCTTTGGCATAGAGAAGCTTTTCAACTTTAAGGTTCCGTTCAGTAATAGTTGTTTCTACTGCTGGTACTATCAGTTCAGTTCAGAAAGTCTTTCCTGTGCTAATGAGTTCAAACCTACTGCTCACTTTCTCTTCTCTCAGATATTCAAGGCATCTGGTCTTATGTTGAAGTCCTTGATCAATTTAGAGTTGAGTTTTGTACAGGGTGATAAATATGGACCTATTAGAACTATTCTACATGCAACCATCCAGTTTGAACAAAACCATGTGTTGAAGATGCTGTTTGTCTCTAGTTTATATTTTTGGGTTCTTTGTAAAAACTGGGGTATCCATAGATGCATGTACTTATGTTTGGGTCTTCAATTCTATTCCATTGATCAACATTTGTTTTTGTGTGCTATTTTTATTGCTCTAGAGTTTCATACAACTTAAAATCTGATAGGGTGGTACAATCAACAGTCCTTATATTATTCAGAATTGTTTTAGCTATCCTAGGTTTTTGTGTCTCCATATGAAGGTAATTTTTTTTCAGTTGATGTGAAGAACTGTGTTGGAATTTAGATGGGAATTTTGGTCAATCTGTAGATTACTTTTGGTAGGGTGGCCATTTCACAATATTAATCCTACCTACCAATCCATGAGCATGGAAGATGTCTCTATCTTCTGGCATCTTCTTCAGTATCTCCTGCGTCTTAAACTACAAGTCTTTCACTTGTTTGGTGTGGTAGTTTGAATGAAAATGGCCCCCATAGGCTCATAGGGAGTGGCACTTTTAGGAGGTGTGGCTTTGTTGGCCTTGCTGGAGGAAGTGTGTCACTGGAGGTGGGCTTTGAGATTTCAAATGCTCAAGCCAGGCCCAGGGTCAATCTTTCTTCCTGCTGCCTGTGGATCCAGATGTAGAACTCTCAGCTACCTCTTCAATACCATGTCTTTCTGCAAGCTGCCATGTTTTTTACCATGATGACAATGGACCAATCCTCTGAACTGTAAGCCAGCCCCCAATTAAATATTTTCCTTTATAAGAGCTGCTGTTTGTGGTGTCTCTTCACAGCAATAGAACACTGACTAAGAGACATGGTGAGAGTTATCCCAGGGTTTTTTTATTTTTTATTTTTTTTTTTGTTTTGTTTTGTTTTGTTTTTGAGGCTACTATGAAAAGTACTGCTTCCCTGATTTCTTTCTTAATGTTTGTCATTTGTACATAGGAAAGCTTCTGATTTATTTGTGTTATTTTTGCTTCCTACTACTTTACTGAACATTTTTATGATTTATAGATATTTACTGGTGGAGTTTTTAGGATCTTTTCTACATAAAACTATGTCTTCTGCAAATAAAGATACCTTTCCCTTTCCTATTTGTAGCAGCTTGATCTCCTTCAATTGTCTACTTAAGTCTTCTACTCTAGTTAAGGCTTCAAGTGCTATGTTGAGTAAGTAGGGAGAGAGTGAACATCCTCTTGATTTTAGCAGAAATGTTTTGATTTTCTCTTCAATTAGGTTAATGTTGGCTGTGGGCTTTCTGTAAATTGCCTTTAATATGTTGAGGCATGTCAATTGTATCCCTAGCCTCTCCCTAGAACTTTTATCATGAAAGGATGTTAGATTTTTTTTTCCTCCCAAAGGCCTTGTCTTCATATAATGAAATGATTGTGTGGTTTTTGTCTTTCAGTTTGTTTGTGTGGTAGGTTATGCTTATAGATTTATGTATGTTGAACTGTCCCTGCACTGTTGTGATGAAACCAACATGATCATGGTGGATAATTTTTTTAAAGTATTCTTGGATTCAATTGGCAAGTATTTAATTTAGAATTTTTGCATCTTTGTTCATAAGATCTATTGGTCTCTAATTTTCTTTCTTTGTTGGTTCTTTGTGTGGTTAGTTATCAGGGTAATAGTGGCCTTATAAAAAGAATTAGGAAATGTTCCTTCAGTTTTTTTGTGAAATACTCTGAGGAGAAGTACTGGTGTTAATTCTTTGAAGTACTGGTAGAATTCTGAGCTGAATCCATTTTTATAGGCTTTTGGGGGAGCGTCTAATTACTGCTTCCATTTCAGTAGGGGAAATGGGTCTGTTTAAAATGCTTGTTTGATCATAATTTAACTCTGGTGGTTGGTGTATCTCAAGAAATTCATCTAGTTTTTTTAGGTTTTCCTGTTTGGTGGAGTACAGATTTTTTAGTATAGCCTCATGATTCTCTGGATTTCCACAGTGTCTGTTGTAATGTCTCCTCTTTCATCTCTTAATTTGGATCTTTGATCTGTGTCTTTTAGTTAATTTGGCTAAGGATTTTCCAACCTTATATATTTTCTCAAAGAGCTAACTTTTTGTTTCATTGATTGTGATTTTGTTGTGGTGGTTATTTGTTTCTGTTGAAATTGAAGAATTTAAACTGTTAATATTGAGAGCTATTAATGAACTGTGTTTGTTTTGTTGTTATGATGTAGGGTTTTTCTCCTCTTTTCAACTTATTGTTCTAAGATTGGTTTTCTTTTTTTTGTTTTGTTTTTTGTTTTGTTTTTTGTTTTGTTTTTTGTTTTTTGTTTTTTTTGTGAATTTAGGTGTAGTTAACCTCTTTGGACTGAGGTTTTCATTCTAGTGCCTTCCGTATGTTGGGTTGGTAGAAGTTGCTTAAATTTTGTTCTATCATGGAATGTTTTTCTTTCTCTGTTGATTGTGATTGACATTTTTGTTGGGTGTAGTAGTCTGGGACAGCATCTATGGTCTCTTAGAGTTTGTAAAACATCTGTCCAGGCTGTAAGTCTTTATTGAAAAGTCTTGTATTATTCTATTTGGCCTTCCTGCTTATATGTGATTGGTTTCCTTGCAGATTTTGATACATATTATTTGTTCTATATGTTTAGTGTTTTGATTATATATCATGGGAATTTCATTTTTGGTCCTATTTGGTGTTCTGTATACTTCTTATACCTTGGTTGGTACCTTCTTCTTTAGGTTGGAGAAATTTTCATCTATGATTTCATTAAAAAGTATTTTCTATACCTTTGACCTGGGTTTCTCTTCCTTTTTATTTCTATCAATTGTAGATCTGGTCTTGTCTTAGTATTCCAAATTTCCTGGATGTTTAACATTTTTTAGCTGAGGTATTTATTTCTTCTACTTTCTCTTCAAAACTCAAACTTCTCTCTTCCATGTCTTATTGGTGAGGTTTAACTCTGAGGCTTTTGACTTGCTACATTTTTCATTTCCAGTTTTATTTCAGTTTGGGTTTTCTTTAGTGATTATATTTCTTTGTTAAATTCTTTCATTTTTAATTTTTTTATTATTTTATTCAACTGTTTCTTTGTGTTTTCATGGTCTTCATTAAGGGATTTATTCTTGTCCTATTTAAGGTCCTTGGATATGTTCATAATTGCTATTTTGAAGTCCTTGTCTTGTGCTTCAGCTTTATTACATTTCTTAAGGCCAACTGAAACAGGGTAATTGGTTTCTGGTAGAGGCATATTATTTTGGTAGTTAATGTGTTTTTGTACTAGAGTCTAGGCATCTGGAGTTATGATGATTAAGGTATTTCTTCTAGCTTTGACATCTGGTCTTGTCTTTGCTGGGTGGGTATCCTGTTCTTTGGTTGCTGTTGCCCTTTCTGGATCCTAGGCAATTTGGATAGGTGTGGGGTCTCTGTTAGAAGATGTGTCCACAAGTTGGACGGTGACAGAAAGGGACAGGGATAGGCTAGGGACGAAAGACTAAGAGGAGCTATGGCAAAGAGTTAGGGGGATCTGGTTCACACCAATAGGTAGAGTCCCCAGGGGGTGGATATGGTAGGAGGGGGGGCTTCTGAAAGTAGGCTGTAGTAAGAGGAAGTTTGGAGAGACAAGGATGAAAGGACTCGAGGGATCCTGAATCTGTACCAAGAGTTAGGGCCTTTAGTGAATGATGGGAGGAGGAGCTCCTGAAAGCCTTCTGCTACTGGGCAGAGTACGATGAGGACCAGAGGGGTAGTGACAATCACCTTCCTGAGTCCAGGCCGCCACTAGGGGTTCAAGGTAGAAGGTGTTTCTGGGTATTGCCTGCTGACACAAAGGAATGGAGATGAGCTACAAGGGAAGGCTAGGGGCAGGAGAGAGCTGAGTTGAATTCCACCAAGAGGTGGACTCCCCAGGGAATGGAGGCAGTGTAGGGAGAAACTGGAGAGATCAAAGTGGAAGACAGGAAGGATGTGAAAATCTGTCCTTTCATCTTACGATCAGTCCAGGTCAAGTATTTGTCCATCTTCCCAGCTCATACTATAATACATTTTTTTAATGAATATGATTTATGAATTTCTTTTGGTTGGAGCCTAGTAAAAAGCTTACTATGATTCTTTGTATAGATTTATGTAATTCTAATGAAATACTGGTAGATGGCAGTAGATTGTTTGCTTTGCATTTCTTTCTTTTTCTTTTTTGTGTTCCACCATAGAGATCTAGGAGAAAAGTCACAAAGAAAACAACAACAAAATCCACCTGAATCTTTTTCAATTTTTTAAAAGAATAGTTGGTTATTAAATGTTATATAAGAATTCATCAACTGATGTTGATTTAGAAATAAAGATCAAGAAATACCAGTTATTTTCTTATCATATGAATCTAGTTTTCTTCATTCTTTATATGTCATCAAATATTTGAAGGAGTGCAAGCAGAGTAGGATGCTATCTACCTTCATACAATATAGTCTAAGGGGAAAAGAGAAGAAAATGATAAAACGTATAAGAACAAAAGGCTGGTTTTGAATAGTCAGGAACTTGCTGAATACTTTACCTAATAAGTTAGTAAATGGTACTGCCTAGATGTAAAGTGAACTCCATCTCACTGTAGAGCCTAAAATGTTATCTACCAGAGTATGTAGAGAAACAATTATACTAAAAAGAGAGTCATTTCTGCCTAGATGTGCCTTCCTTTTGGAGAAGATGGTATCTAAGTTAGAGCTGAGTTGAAAGGTTGACTATATGTAATGTGTGATCAGAACTATCTCAAGAAACATTATTATGTCAAATGGTGAAGTAGAGATAGATAGATAGATAGATAGACAGACAGATAGACAGACAGACAGACAGACTGATTATGGGTCTGCACAGATTATGTGCCAGGCATTTCTTGGTCTCTATGCTCTCAAAGTTTGCATTGGCTGAAGGATATAAAAACAGGTATAAAAGATGCCAGTGGTGATTAATGCTATTAAAAACAATAGAGTTGGAAGCATGGCTCAGTCAGAAAAGTATTTGCATACATAAAGACCTAAGTCAGTTCCCCCAAAGCCCACATAGGAAAGTCAGGCAGAGTAGTACATTACTGTAATATGACACTAGGAAGGCAGAGATAGGAAGGTCCCTGGAACATGCTGGCCAGCCAGTCTAGCCTAACCAGTGAGTTTCAGGTTCAGTGGGAAAGTTTATTTCCAACCAAAAAAGCTGTAGAAAGTTATTGGGAAAGACATTCACTCAACATCTACCTACCTCTGCTTCTACCTACATGTACACACATATGGAAAGAGAGAGACAGAGAGAGACAGAGAGACAGGGAGAGACAGAGACAGAGGGAGACAAGGAGAGAAGCACAGTTAGGCACAATGGAGTCAGAGACACACCGAGAGATGGTGGGGGGAGAATGCTACCACCAGAGAGAGAGGGGGTGGGGGAGGAGAGAGAGAGGAAAGCAGAGCAGAAAAACAAATGAAAGAATAAGGCCATGTTTTAGGAAGAACTGAACTGTTAGGAAAGATTCCCTGTCAACACAGTTTAGGGAAAGTTGGATTCCAATATAATTTACAGGTGACCAGTAAGGTTTTTTTTTTGAGGGGGGGGGATTGTTTTTGTTTTTAAAAAAGATTTATTTATTTATTTATTATATGTATGTGAGTACACTGTATCTGTCTTCAGACACACCAGAAGAGGGCACTGGATCCCATTATAGATGGCTGTGAGCCACTATGTGGTTGCTGGGAATTGTACTCAGGACCTCTCCTCTGGAAGACTAGCCAGTGCTCTTAATCACTGAGCTGTCTCTCTAGCCCCAACTGATAAGTTTCAAAGAAAGAATTGTATCATCTAAAGGAAGAAAAAATAATCAAGATTCTAGTTTGTCCCTTGGGTAAGACAAAGGTCTAGCCTTGGACATTCTAATTGTGGTATATCTTTAAGGATTTCTCAAAGGGGCATTGAACTCCAACTCTGAACTCATTTTATTTTTCCAAATCTAGTTAAATTGCCCCAAGATCTCCATCTTTTTGGAGACGTCTGAGGTAATAACCTAGTGTTTGTGTCCTGAACAACAATGAACTTGTAATTTATTGAGATATGGAATGCTGGAGGGGACAAAGAGATGAGGAATTTAAAAATAGAAATGCCTGTTCAAAATTCAAGTGGAGATGTGAAGTAGGGAATCTGATCTGAGTTTATAGGTCAAAGAGGATGGTCAGGGTAGAGATGGAGGTTTAGGGATGCTTAGCCTCATATCAGATGATCTTACAGCATTGAACTGGAGGGCATAGGTCAAAGAGGGTGGTCA
>JADRCH010011776.1:0-12187 GCA_019843965.1 Rhynchomys soricoides
CCCTGCTGACCCTTCACCCCTGAGACCCACCCCAACCTCCGCCCCGCCGAGCCCCGGTGCCTTCATTCATACTGTGCGCCAGCTGTGCACGCGACCTGGAGGAGCCTGGACTGCCCAGCGTCCGTGCGTCCGTCCCGTCACGGCGCGGTCCTCCCCTCCGCCCGGGACTCACCGCGGGGCCGCTTCCCGCGCTCTCCTCGGTGGCCGCGAGCTGGGGTGTGAGCTGCAGCCTCGGCGAACGAACCCCAGCGTCTCCCGCAGTCGTCCTCCTTCCCTCCTCACCACGTCCCGGGCCTCCGAGCGGCCTCGGGTTCCCTCGGGTTCGGGTGTTCCCGCCACGGCCGCGGGGCGGCGCCCGGGGGACGCAAGGCCGAGCCCCTTGCGGGGGATTCCCGCGCCGCTCAGCAGTTCCGGGTCAGCGCTCGCGGTCGCCGGCGAGGCTGGGGCGCTGAGGCACGGAGGTGCGGAGGGTCGTGGGCGAGCGCGTCCCGTGAGGCGCCCGGAAGGGAAGAAGCGTCCCTCCTCCCTGCGGGCCTTGGCGACGCCAGAAGAATCTGCTGACACCAGTAGTGTGGTCAGCCGGTCACTTAGGCCCTCCAATTGGGGTTCAAGTAAGGGGACTCTGGGGACTTTGGTGGGGGAGTGGCTTTTTTTTTTTTTTTCACTTTTTGTTTTTAAGTTTCTAGTGTTAGTTTTCATTTTTTTCCACCTTTCTGCTGATTCTGCGCTTTCATTTGGAACCAACATCCTTTACTGTCCGTTCACTTGTGTTGGCAACGTAGATTTCTCATAAGCTCCTCAAAAAAAAAAAAAGAAAGAAATGCCCCCTCACAGGACAGAAGGCATTCATTCTTACAGTAGCAATAAGATAAAAATTAACGATCCTTTATTCCCCAAGGGTTCAATGTTATTTATTTTAAAATTACAATATGAAAATCAAGTACTGTTGTGAATGGAAAAATACCCATTCTTCAAACTATAAGAGAAGATAAGAGAAATCATATTTTCTGTAGACTATGGAAGAAGGAGAGAGGGCCCTTTGTTTTCCTTGGGGCTCCTCCAAGTGCTGAAGTTTTTCCTGAATGAGAAGACTGTAGGGAATCTGGGAGTTTAGAAGAGTCTTGTAAGTGTGCACCAACCTCAACTTGACTGGATACCAAGGTAACCAGCCCACATAGTGCCTACCCCAGTATATGTGATCACTTTCAGAGGGCACACATTTGTATGTTCACTGGATACTTTCTGTAAGCCTGAGTGATAGTTGATATGAATCTGATCAGACATACATGCCTTGGCATAAACTTGCTTTCTATTAAGGAAATTGGATTTTTTTTTTTTTTTTTTACATTACAAAGCAGGTTTAGAACGTTTTTTTCTTGTTTTCATGCACAAGGGTGAGAGCTCAGATTCTTTCATGCAACAGTTCTGGCAGTAACAAACAAAACTTTCAAAATAGCCAAGTTGTTAGGGAAGTTGTTCCAATGTATTTACATACCATTTCCTTCACCATCTGGTCTGTCTGGGCCGCATTTCTTAACACTCCCCTTTCTCATGCTCCTCCAGAGCTTCTCAACCCTGGTTGCACAGGGAAACTAGTAGAACTTAATAGTAAAGTAGGTACCTTACACCCTGGCTGCTGATTGACTCAGAGTCTATAGGAGTCAGGCCTGGGCTTGTTTGGTTCCACTTTTTTATTTTCTTCTCGAAGATGATTCAGATGCATAATTTATTTTGGAGAAAGAACAAACTGCCTTATTCTCAAGCCCTGCAAGTAAAGGCTGTTCTTCCGCAGGCCATCGCTTCATTCTTTACGTTTGCTGTTGGTTGTACTTTGAACACACTTCTTTTGTGAGCTGAACTGCTCCCAGTTGCTTAGTATTCGTCAAGCTTACACATAACCTTCCTGGAGGCCTGGTCGTCTCACCACGCCGAATAGCTTCCTTGGCATTTTCATGTACAAGAAGCCCTCTCATAGATCCAGTCTGAACTCATGGCCAAACAGTACACAGAAAAGTCTGGTTAAACACTGAATCGTACACTCTATAGTCTTCTAGGTTATGGAGGTTTTGCCTCTGTAAAGCATTTGAAAAGAAGACAAAGCTAAGCAGGAAAATTGTCAACAAGTGTAGCATAGTATTGTAAACTTATTTTAATCTAGCTGATGCCCATGTGTCAATCAACTGAGAAAGTCCAGAGCCTTTTTGTACATGATCAACTTACTTTCCTGCGTTGCATAAAGCACACAGCTATCTCTAAACATAAAATTTCCCCAATAGTCTGTTTCTTCAAGAGGACAATAGTTTAAAGGCACCTTTGAAGCCATTAGAGTGCAAGCTTCCTCTTTAGAATTTTTTGTAGTTGTCTCACACCCTTTACTGTGTCTTTAGAGATCATTAAACAGACTACAGAGAAGCAAACACTTTATTTCTATCCCTTATAATTGGTTTGCATTATCTTTAATTAAGTTATAAGAGCATAGTATCGAGTATAGCCGGCACGAACAGGTTTGATAACAAACGTGTAATTTATGATATGGTTGTGTAGTTCGGCTGGTAGAACCACACAGGGCCTGTGCTCACTAGGCATGTTGTGGGAATTAACCACCTAGGACTTACAAAGGCAGCAGGAAAAGTGAGTTGGTTAGAAACCAAGTGTAGACAGGCTAAGAGCATATACTTGACCTCTGTATTTTAATTACCTGATAGTATGTCTTAGAGACAGTATTTTAGGGACTTTATTATTGAGAAAAACTCTTAGGAAATTGCCATATATTGTTATATTGTGTTGTAAATCTTATGAGATGGTAGAAATTTTCAAAGCTGTGATCAATTTTTAAAAATCTGTATTACCTTTAGAGTGTGTGTGTGTGTGTGTGTGTGAGAGAGAGAGAGAGAGAGAGAGAGAGAAAGAGAGAGAGAGAGAGAGAGAGGGAACACTCATGCGTGTGGAAGTCAGATGACATCTTTCTTGAGTCAGTTCTCTTCTCCACTGTGTGAATCTCTGGGATTGAATTCAGGCTATCAGGATTAGCTTCAGGCATCTTAATGCACTGAGCCACCTCACTGGCCTAGACAGTTTTAAGCCATTTGAATGAAAGTTTTTGTGTCTTTACAGAATAGGCCATGTAACCTATACAAATTTCCATATTAATAGCCCCTGTTAAGTTTGCTGCGGCTGCCAAAACAAATGACCACAAACTGGGTGACTTCACAAAAATTCGATCTCCATCAGTTGTAGAGATTAAATAGTAAACCAAGTGTTGCTAAGACCTTATAGCATTTGAAGGTTTTTGTTCTTCTATCATTTCTTTTGAAAAAATATGTTTTCATATGATATATTCTGATCTTACTTTTCCCCTTTCCTAACTCCTCCTAGAACCCCCCTCCCACCCAACTCCAATTCCCTCTCTCTTCTTTCTCCCTTTAAAAAACAAGCACACAAACACACAACTCACAAAAACTCAAATTGAAAACCAAAGACCAATAAGGAAAAAAAAGCCCAAACAAAGATCTATGAAACCAAAGTAGGACTGAGTTTGTTTTATGTTGGCATCTCCTGCTGGTCATGGGACCTATCCCAACGTGTGGTTTAAAAGCCCAGTGAGGCTCCACTGGAGAAGACTAATTTTCCTTTGCAAGCAGATACCAGTTTGAGATAGTTCTTCCTGAGACATGGAATCCCATGTCAACTTTCTTTTCTCAGAGCTGAGGCCTTGGCTGGCTTGAAATTGTGCAGGCCTTGTGCATGCTGCCAGAGTCTTTGTGAGTTCATATATGCATCATTCCTGTTGAGTCTGAAAGGCATTGTTTCTTAGGTGTTTCCCTCTGGTTCTTACAATTTCTGCCCCTTCTTCCACATAGGTCTCTGAGTACTGAGGGAAGAGTTTGATCAAGACATCCCATTTAGGAATGAGTGCTCCAATATTTCTTACTCTGCACATTGTCTAGTTGTGGGTCTATGTGTTAGATCCCATTTACTTCAAGAAGTAGCTTCTTTGGTAATAGCTAAGTACAGATCTATAAGTATGGCAGAACATTATTAGAAGTCATTTTATTGCTATGTTCCTTTAGATGAACAGTAGTATTTGGCTTTCTCTTAGATCCTTGGCCTATCCAATCTCAGGTTCTTGGCCACCCTTGCTGTGCCAGGCATGCAGAGTGATTGGTTACTGCCACATTTTTGTCACTATTGCAACAGTGTATCTCATAGGCAGGTCACCAGTGTAGGTTGCACAGTTCATAACTGGGTTGTGATTATCTTTCTCCTCTGGTAGTATGCAGATTACCTTCTAGTACCAGTAACTAGTACTAGTCAACAGAGGTGAAGCCCTTAGTTAGACACCAGCTTGACGTTTCTCTGTTTGCTGAGGTATAAAAGTGTTGTCTGCACCAACAGGGTCTTACCATCAGCTTGTGGAGACCAACCAATGGTGTAGGCAGTAACCTGAGATGTTGGATTTCCTTTGGCCAGTGATTCATCTAATTGATGGCACTAGAAGTTTCACTCAGTAACATAAGTTATCTAGTTGGGGCATTCTCTCCCTTATTATTAGAAGACTCCATATATATTTCTTTCATATATGTATAAGAAACATACATATTATATGTACATATATAAAATATGTAGGTACTACATAATACATACATTCCTAGAATCGTAAGTTTCTTCAGTAGCATGTTTCCACATTGACTCTCAAGGGGTCTTTACTGTTAGTTGTCCCTCGCCATATCCCATCAGTTACCCATCTCTTCCATGCCTCTCTCTATTTAACCCTCCCACTCCCACCTCCCCTCCACATCTATCCTTAGTAATAAATTCTATTTCTCCTTTCTTGGGATACCCCACCCCTAGTCCCTTTACTTAGTAATTAACCTCTGTGGTTATACTAATTGTAGCATGCATATTGAAGATTTAAAAGCTAAAGCTAACATCCACATATAAGAGAAAACATACAAGCAGTATTTGTTTTGTGTGTGTGTGTGTTACCTTAGTCAAGATGTTTTGTTTTTCATTTTTTTTAGCTCCATCTATTTACCTGCAATTTTCTTAATTTTGTTTTCTTCTGTTTTTAAGTGACTTATTAATATCTCCTTGTGTAAATGTCCCATTTTTATTATTATTTGATGGGCTTCTAGGCTGTTCACAATTTCTAGCTATTATGGATAGAGCAGCAATCAACGTGGATGAGCAAGCATTTGTGTAGCAGGATATAGAGTCCTTTGGGCATGTGCCCAAGAGTGCTGTAGCTGGATATCGAAGCAGATTAATTCCCAGCTCCCTGAGAAAGTCACGCTGATTTCCATAGTGGCTGTACAAGTTTGTGCTCACACAAACAATGAATAAGTGTTTCCCTTTCCCCACATCCTCCTCCCAGCACGAGCTGTCCTTTGCTTTATTGATCTTGGCCATTCTGACTTGTATAAGATGAAACCTCAAAGTAGCTTTAATTTACGTTTTCCTGATGGCTAAGGATATTGAACATTTGTTTAAGTGTTTCTTACCTCTTCTATCATTTGATAAGTTTCTGATTAGTTCTGAACCTCATTTTTAACTGGGTTATCTGTTTTCTTAATGTTCAGTTTTTCATTTCTTTATCTATTTTAGATGTTATCCCTCTATCAGATATATGGCTGGTAAAAATCTGTTTCCATTACATGGCCTGCTGCTTTGCCAGAATGATGGTACCCTTTGGCATAGAGAAGCTTTTCAACTTTAAGGTTCCGTTCAGTAATAGTTGTTTCTACTGCTGGTACTATCAGTTCAGTTCAGAAAGTCTTTCCTGTGCTAATGAGTTCAAACCTACTGCTCACTTTCTCTTCTCTCAGATATTCAAGGCATCTGGTCTTATGTTGAAGTCCTTGATCAATTTAGAGTTGAGTTTTGTACAGGGTGATAAATATGGACCTATTAGAACTATTCTACATGCAACCATCCAGTTTGAACAAAACCATGTGTTGAAGATGCTGTTTGTCTCTAGTTTATATTTTTGGGTTCTTTGTAAAAACTGGGGTATCCATAGATGCATGTACTTATGTTTGGGTCTTCAATTCTATTCCATTGATCAACATTTGTTTTTGTGTGCTATTTTTATTGCTCTAGAGTTTCATACAACTTAAAA
This sequence comes from Rhynchomys soricoides, assembly GCA_019843965.1. Classification (NCBI taxonomy): domain Eukaryota; kingdom Metazoa; phylum Chordata; class Mammalia; order Rodentia; family Muridae; genus Rhynchomys; species Rhynchomys soricoides. The sequence continues at coordinate 6,119 of JADRCH010011776.1, forward strand.
TCTGATAGGGTGGTACAATCAACAGTCCTTATATTATTCAGAATTGTTTTAGCTATCCTAGGTTTTTGTGTCTCCATATGAAGGTAATTTTTTTTCAGTTGATGTGAAGAACTGTGTTGGAATTTAGATGGGAATTTTGGTCAATCTGTAGATTACTTTTGGTAGGGTGGCCATTTCACAATATTAATCCTACCTACCAATCCATGAGCATGGAAGATGTCTCTATCTTCTGGCATCTTCTTCAGTATCTCCTGCGTCTTAAACTACAAGTCTTTCACTTGTTTGGTGTGGTAGTTTGAATGAAAATGGCCCCCATAGGCTCATAGGGAGTGGCACTTTTAGGAGGTGTGGCTTTGTTGGCCTTGCTGGAGGAAGTGTGTCACTGGAGGTGGGCTTTGAGATTTCAAATGCTCAAGCCAGGCCCAGGGTCAATCTTTCTTCCTGCTGCCTGTGGATCCAGATGTAGAACTCTCAGCTACCTCTTCAATACCATGTCTTTCTGCAAGCTGCCATGTTTTTTACCATGATGACAATGGACCAATCCTCTGAACTGTAAGCCAGCCCCCAATTAAATATTTTCCTTTATAAGAGCTGCTGTTTGTGGTGTCTCTTCACAGCAATAGAACACTGACTAAGAGACATGGTGAGAGTTATCCCAGGGTTTTTTTATTTTTTATTTTTTTTTTGTTTTGTTTTGTTTTGTTTTTGAGGCTACTATGAAAAGTACTGCTTCCCTGATTTCTTTCTTAATGTTTGTCATTTGTACATAGGAAAGCTTCTGATTTATTTGTGTTATTTTTGCTTCCTACTACTTTACTGAACATTTTTATGATTTATAGATATTTACTGGTGGAGTTTTTAGGATCTTTTCTACATAAAACTATGTCTTCTGCAAATAAAGATACCTTTCCCTTTCCTATTTGTAGCAGCTTGATCTCCTTCAATTGTCTACTTAAGTCTTCTACTCTAGTTAAGGCTTCAAGTGCTATGTTGAGTAAGTAGGGAGAGAGTGAACATCCTCTTGATTTTAGCAGAAATGTTTTGATTTTCTCTTCAATTAGGTTAATGTTGGCTGTGGGCTTTCTGTAAATTGCCTTTAATATGTTGAGGCATGTCAATTGTATCCCTAGCCTCTCCCTAGAACTTTTATCATGAAAGGATGTTAGATTTTTTTTTTCCTCCCAAAGGCCTTGTCTTCATATAATGAAATGATTGTGTGGTTTTTGTCTTTCAGTTTGTTTGTGTGGTAGGTTATGCTTATAGATTTATGTATGTTGAACTGTCCCTGCACTGTTGTGATGAAACCAACATGATCATGGTGGATAATTTTTTTAAAGTATTCTTGGATTCAATTGGCAAGTATTTAATTTAGAATTTTTGCATCTTTGTTCATAAGATCTATTGGTCTCTAATTTTCTTTCTTTGTTGGTTCTTTGTGTGGTTAGTTATCAGGGTAATAGTGGCCTTATAAAAAGAATTAGGAAATGTTCCTTCAGTTTTTTTGTGAAATACTCTGAGGAGAAGTACTGGTGTTAATTCTTTGAAGTACTGGTAGAATTCTGAGCTGAATCCATTTTTATAGGCTTTTGGGGGAGCGTCTAATTACTGCTTCCATTTCAGTAGGGGAAATGGGTCTGTTTAAAATGCTTGTTTGATCATAATTTAACTCTGGTGGTTGGTGTATCTCAAGAAATTCATCTAGTTTTTTTAGGTTTTCCTGTTTGGTGGAGTACAGATTTTTTAGTATAGCCTCATGATTCTCTGGATTTCCACAGTGTCTGTTGTAATGTCTCCTCTTTCATCTCTTAATTTGGATCTTTGATCTGTGTCTTTTAGTTAATTTGGCTAAGGATTTTCCAACCTTATATATTTTCTCAAAGAGCTAACTTTTTGTTTCATTGATTGTGATTTTGTTGTGGTGGTTATTTGTTTCTGTTGAAATTGAAGAATTTAAACTGTTAATATTGAGAGCTATTAATGAACTGTGTTTGTTTTGTTGTTATGATGTAGGGTTTTTCTCCTCTTTTCAACTTATTGTTCTAAGATTGGTTTTCTTTTTTTTGTTTTGTTTTTTGTTTTGTTTTTTGTTTTGTTTTTTGTTTTTTGTTTTTTTTGTGAATTTAGGTGTAGTTAACCTCTTTGGACTGAGGTTTTCATTCTAGTGCCTTCCGTATGTTGGGTTGGTAGAAGTTGCTTAAATTTTGTTCTATCATGGAATGTTTTTCTTTCTCTGTTGATTGTGATTGACATTTTTGTTGGGTGTAGTAGTCTGGGACAGCATCTATGGTCTCTTAGAGTTTGTAAAACATCTGTCCAGGCTGTAAGTCTTTATTGAAAAGTCTTGTATTATTCTATTTGGCCTTCCTGCTTATATGTGATTGGTTTCCTTGCAGATTTTGATACATATTATTTGTTCTATATGTTTAGTGTTTTGATTATATATCATGGGAATTTCATTTTTGGTCCTATTTGGTGTTCTGTATACTTCTTATACCTTGGTTGGTACCTTCTTCTTTAGGTTGGAGAAATTTTCATCTATGATTTCATTAAAAAGTATTTTCTATACCTTTGACCTGGGTTTCTCTTCCTTTTTATTTCTATCAATTGTAGATCTGGTCTTGTCTTAGTATTCCAAATTTCCTGGATGTTTAACATTTTTTAGCTGAGGTATTTATTTCTTCTACTTTCTCTTCAAAACTCAAACTTCTCTCTTCCATGTCTTATTGGTGAGGTTTAACTCTGAGGCTTTTGACTTGCTACATTTTTCATTTCCAGTTTTATTTCAGTTTGGGTTTTCTTTAGTGATTATATTTCTTTGTTAAATTCTTTCATTTTTAATTTTTTTATTATTTTATTCAACTGTTTCTTTGTGTTTTCATGGTCTTCATTAAGGGATTTATTCTTGTCCTATTTAAGGTCCTTGGATATGTTCATAATTGCTATTTTGAAGTCCTTGTCTTGTGCTTCAGCTTTATTACATTTCTTAAGGCCAACTGAAACAGGGTAATTGGTTTCTGGTAGAGGCATATTATTTTGGTAGTTAATGTGTTTTTGTACTAGAGTCTAGGCATCTGGAGTTATGATGATTAAGGTATTTCTTCTAGCTTTGACATCTGGTCTTGTCTTTGCTGGGTGGGTATCCTGTTCTTTGGTTGCTGTTGCCCTTTCTGGATCCTAGGCAATTTGGATAGGTGTGGGGTCTCTGTTAGAAGATGTGTCCACAAGTTGGACGGTGACAGAAAGGGACAGGGATAGGCTAGGGACGAAAGACTAAGAGGAGCTATGGCAAAGAGTTAGGGGGATCTGGTTCACACCAATAGGTAGAGTCCCCAGGGGGTGGATATGGTAGGAGGGGGGGCTTCTGAAAGTAGGCTGTAGTAAGAGGAAGTTTGGAGAGACAAGGATGAAAGGACTCGAGGGATCCTGAATCTGTACCAAGAGTTAGGGCCTTTAGTGAATGATGGGAGGAGGAGCTCCTGAAAGCCTTCTGCTACTGGGCAGAGTACGATGAGGACCAGAGGGGTAGTGACAATCACCTTCCTGAGTCCAGGCCGCCACTAGGGGTTCAAGGTAGAAGGTGTTTCTGGGTATTGCCTGCTGACACAAAGGAATGGAGATGAGCTACAAGGGAAGGCTAGGGGCAGGAGAGAGCTGAGTTGAATTCCACCAAGAGGTGGACTCCCCAGGGAATGGAGGCAGTGTAGGGAGAAACTGGAGAGATCAAAGTGGAAGACAGGAAGGATGTGAAAATCTGTCCTTTCATCTTACGATCAGTCCAGGTCAAGTATTTGTCCATCTTCCCAGCTCATACTATAATACATTTTTTTAATGAATATGATTTATGAATTTCTTTTGGTTGGAGCCTAGTAAAAAGCTTACTATGATTCTTTGTATAGATTTATGTAATTCTAATGAAATACTGGTAGATGGCAGTAGATTGTTTGCTTTGCATTTCTTTCTTTTTCTTTTTTGTGTTCCACCATAGAGATCTAGGAGAAAAGTCACAAAGAAAACAACAACAAAATCCACCTGAATCTTTTTCAATTTTTTAAAAGAATAGTTGGTTATTAAATGTTATATAAGAATTCATCAACTGATGTTGATTTAGAAATAAAGATCAAGAAATACCAGTTATTTTCTTATCATATGAATCTAGTTTTCTTCATTCTTTATATGTCATCAAATATTTGAAGGAGTGCAAGCAGAGTAGGATGCTATCTACCTTCATACAATATAGTCTAAGGGGAAAAGAGAAGAAAATGATAAAACGTATAAGAACAAAAGGCTGGTTTTGAATAGTCAGGAACTTGCTGAATACTTTACCTAATAAGTTAGTAAATGGTACTGCCTAGATGTAAAGTGAACTCCATCTCACTGTAGAGCCTAAAATGTTATCTACCAGAGTATGTAGAGAAACAATTATACTAAAAAGAGAGTCATTTCTGCCTAGATGTGCCTTCCTTTTGGAGAAGATGGTATCTAAGTTAGAGCTGAGTTGAAAGGTTGACTATATGTAATGTGTGATCAGAACTATCTCAAGAAACATTATTATGTCAAATGGTGAAGTAGAGATAGATAGATAGATAGATAGACAGACAGATAGACAGACAGACAGACAGACTGATTATGGGTCTGCACAGATTATGTGCCAGGCATTTCTTGGTCTCTATGCTCTCAAAGTTTGCATTGGCTGAAGGATATAAAAACAGGTATAAAAGATGCCAGTGGTGATTAATGCTATTAAAAACAATAGAGTTGGAAGCATGGCTCAGTCAGAAAAGTATTTGCATACATAAAGACCTAAGTCAGTTCCCCCAAAGCCCACATAGGAAAGTCAGGCAGAGTAGTACATTACTGTAATATGACACTAGGAAGGCAGAGATAGGAAGGTCCCTGGAACATGCTGGCCAGCCAGTCTAGCCTAACCAGTGAGTTTCAGGTTCAGTGGGAAAGTTTATTTCCAACCAAAAAAGCTGTAGAAAGTTATTGGGAAAGACATTCACTCAACATCTACCTACCTCTGCTTCTACCTACATGTACACACATATGGAAAGAGAGAGACAGAGAGAGACAGAGAGACAGGGAGAGACAGAGACAGAGGGAGACAAGGAGAGAAGCACAGTTAGGCACAATGGAGTCAGAGACACACCGAGAGATGGTGGGGGGAGAATGCTACCACCAGAGAGAGAGGGGGTGGGGGAGGAGAGAGAGAGGAAAGCAGAGCAGAAAAACAAATGAAAGAATAAGGCCATGTTTTAGGAAGAACTGAACTGTTAGGAAAGATTCCCTGTCAACACAGTTTAGGGAAAGTTGGATTCCAATATAATTTACAGGTGACCAGTAAGGTTTTTTTTTTGAGGGGGGGGGATTGTTTTTGTTTTTAAAAAAGATTTATTTATTTATTTATTATATGTATGTGAGTACACTGTATCTGTCTTCAGACACACCAGAAGAGGGCACTGGATCCCATTATAGATGGCTGTGAGCCACTATGTGGTTGCTGGGAATTGTACTCAGGACCTCTCCTCTGGAAGACTAGCCAGTGCTCTTAATCACTGAGCTGTCTCTCTAGCCCCAACTGATAAGTTTCAAAGAAAGAATTGTATCATCTAAAGGAAGAAAAAATAATCAAGATTCTAGTTTGTCCCTTGGGTAAGACAAAGGTCTAGCCTTGGACATTCTAATTGTGGTATATCTTTAAGGATTTCTCAAAGGGGCATTGAACTCCAACTCTGAACTCATTTTATTTTTCCAAATCTAGTTAAATTGCCCCAAGATCTCCATCTTTTTGGAGACGTCTGAGGTAATAACCTAGTGTTTGTGTCCTGAACAACAATGAACTTGTAATTTATTGAGATATGGAATGCTGGAGGGGACAAAGAGATGAGGAATTTAAAAATAGAAATGCCTGTTCAAAATTCAAGTGGAGATGTGAAGTAGGGAATCTGATCTGAGTTTATAGGTCAAAGAGGATGGTCAGGGTAGAGATGGAGGTTTAGGGATGCTTAGCCTCATATCAGATGATCTTACAGCATTGAACTGGAGGGCATAGGTCAAAGAGGGTGGTCA
>JADRCH010011779.1:0-12675 GCA_019843965.1 Rhynchomys soricoides
ACAATACTGATTCCCTACAGTTATAATGTAACAATACTGATTCCCTAGGCTGTTTAAAGCATTAAGGATAAGCTTACAAAGGATGTACATGTTTTATACAACAAAGTGTACAGATACCAATATGTAGCTGAGAAAACATAAAATACATTTTTAAGCATCCATGAAATATCTGGAATGATTAATCACTTAGCCACACAAAGAGCTCAGTAAATCTCTCAAGGTGAAAAATCTTTAAAAGACATTGACCTTAAATCAGAAGTAAATATCTATAAATGGACAAAGACCAAAATAATGGGCATCTGGAAGATTTTCAGCTGTTAGCATGAGAACTCTTGAATCATCATAGTGTAAAACAGATACTCATGCTGAAATTACACACCGTTTGGAAAAGATACTATATTTCAAAATTAGGAAGAGGTGATCAAAATCTTGCTTGTAAGAGAAATTATACCCTTAAGTGCATTTGTTAGTAAATAAAAATGAATAAGACCAAATAATTCTAAATAAACAGATGGATGGAATTAACTAACGCACATAGGAGAAATCCACCAGGTGTGATAAGACAGAGCAGGTTGTGAGGCCAAGCCCATTATATTGAAAAGTCCAACAGGCAAGAGGCCAGAAAGGATGATCTTAGCTAAATGAGGAAAACTCTGAAAGTACCAAGAGCAGCAACGGAGGAGTAACAGGAGGGATGGTAAAAACTCCCTGGTGGTGTTTCTAAAATACCACATTCACCATTATGCCACCATGTTTGAAACATTAGCTTTTGCTTAAGTTGGCACAAGATATAATAAAAATCCCCATATATGTAACAACCAAGTTCAAGAACAGACCCAGAACTATTTCCCTTAATTTCCCTTACAGTCAGCAAAGCTCAGATCATTTCAGGCCTGAATTTGGTCAAATTTTAAGAAAATATGGGACTTCTTTGATATATAAACTGCTTCACAGCATTAAAAGGGGTGTTGGGGTGAGTTCTGACATTCTTTGAGTTTGAATGATCAAATAAATGCCTTTCAACAAATAAAAGAGAAATGTTAGAATTCTCTGTCCAGCTTCTCATGACCAAACCAGGAGGGTTGTCAGGTGAAAAGGAAGATCCAAAGCAATCTTATTTATAAATCCTGATGCAATGACTTAAATGAAATCCAGGCAAACAAATTCCCACTGCAATATTAGAATAAAGCATCAGGGCAAAAATGAATTTGTTCTAGGGTGGAGGTGAGACTCAACAGGAGAAAAATCAAAACAGGTTACATAATACTCATTGTTTAAAAAAAAAAGAAGATAAACTCAATTGTAACAGTAGGTGTAAAAAAATCATTTTAAAAACGTTTAAGAGATAATTTTTGGTAACCCTCAAAAAATCCCATAAAATCTCACCTTTGGATAACTTGAAATTGTTGTCCCCCGGTGAGTCCTAAAAGATATTTCTGTAAGTACCTGTTAGCAACCATTTTCTTATGGCACTCATAATAAATAAACTGAGTTTTTAAAAAGCAAGATTAAGTAATATTGAAATAGATAACATAAATCTGCCATTATTGCAGATGATAAGACAGTTATAAAATTCAAGACTGTCACTATGATTAAAACTCTGAGTAAAATTCAATAAAGAGAGAAGATATAAGTAAAACACACAGAAATCGATACTTTTTCACACACTGGCAAAATCCAATAAAAAGTAACTCCAGTTATTTAATAAGAAAACTGGTGGTAAACGTGTGAGAAGTGTGAGAGAATAACTCTGGGAACTTTGCTAAAGAGGAGAAAGCATGAGCAACTGTAAACACAAGCAGTGGATGGGAAACCCAAGACATCTGACATGTCAGCTCTCCCCAAGCAAAGACAAAGATTCCATTCAACCCCTGTTAAAGTGGACCCACCGACTCTATAAGTCATATAGGGAAATGAACACACATGAATATTCACAAGAATGCATATTTGTATAAAAGAAGAGCATGAGAGATTTACATTTCCAGACCCAGAATGTATTTAGAGCTTCAGTTTAAAAATACCATGTAAAGATATAAAGGTACATGGTAAACTACATATATAAATTTAGTCTCCTTTATTTATAGACCAAAGTAATTTTAACATTCATTTTAAAATTTAATTATCCACTCATCTAATTTTTTGAAAGAAAAAATAATAAAATCACATCTGTATAAACTTACAAAAGAGGGAGATCTTCCTAATTACAACATGGAAAGTCGGTACCAGTAAAGAAAAAAGAACAAATCTGACTTTGCTTAATTTTTTTACGTGTGTGTGTGTGTGTGTGTGTGTGTGTGTGTGTGTGTGTACACACTCACCATAGTCTTACCACAGTGCACAAATGAACGTCAGAGAACAACTTAAGGGTGTTGGTCTCTCCTTCCAGAATGCCAATTTCAATATTGAACTCAAGTGGTCAAGCTTGTCAGCAAGTGCCTTTACTAGCGGAGCCATATCACTGGCCTAAGAGAATTTAAAATTTTAGCACTTGAATAATGATATCTGCTATAACCACTGGTGGGAAAATATTTGTAACATGCATAGTAGCATAGTAACTGAGCAGTAAGTCTATATACCTCACCCAAAGTCATCTACACCCAAGAAGAAAAATAGCTGCTCTTTCGGTCCTCAGATCCCAGCATTCAGTTCTAACAGTGCTCGGAAATTGTTCACTAAGATTAGAGCAACACAGGCGACACTGCCCAAGGTGTGTGGGTGTGTGTGTCTCTCTCTCTCTCTCTCTCTCTCTCTCTCTCTCTCCTCTCTCATTTCTCCATCATTTATCTTCCCACAAATATAAGGAGAGATGTTTATGTTTTCATTTCTAATAGGATTCAATTCTTCACTTAACATTAATAGTTGACTAGACACATAGATTAAAAGTTCAGCCCTGTGGAGTCCTGCCAGACCTAATCCTCTCTACCACCTTCTCTCACCCAGCACTCCTCTGTGATCACTATGCTCTGCCTTCCTGCTCTCTCTGGATCTCTTAGAACCCTCAGAACCTTTGCAGAGGTCATGCTGCCATTTGGGAAGCCTGAGAGGACTGTATCAATCCTCCAGCCTCTGCACACATTCCCCCTTCCTCCACGGCCTGCAAGTCCCAGATAGAGTGTGCAAAGGACGACCTCTTAGATTTATTAGATTAGCTCTCAGATAGCTTGTTTCAAATGTTTAATAACTGTAACTGCCTGGCTACTTGCTTCTGGTAATTTTATTCCCTAGAATATCCGCTTTCTAGGGCTGGGACTATGATCTGTGTGGTTCATTTGGTCAGCCTTTGCAGCTCAAGGAATGTCTGATATGTAGAAAGTGCTAAATTAAAATGTTTAAAGAATTAAAGAGTAAGGGTAATATTAAGCTATTCACGGAAGTAGCAGTAGCAGTTAACACATGGAAAAAATGAAACTAAATAAGACTGAAATACAACTTTAATACTCCATATGGGAAAACAGAATCTTAATATTCAGGATTACTGGAGCAATAGAAAGATGTGCCCTACCTTACACTGAGGGCATGTTTCAGTTCAATCATTTGGAAGCAATTTGGCTTTTCCCAGGGGTGTGCTGGAATCAGTTTAAATTGATTGGTACCAGTTTACAAGGGTATGTAGTTAATTATTGAAGACTTTTTTAGATCAGTTGGTGGCCTGAAATCCCCCCATGGAGGCAATATTCGCACCATGGAAACAGGCACATGATAGATAGATGGCTGATGGTACTGGTTAGACACCCAGTTTAAATCATATCTTTGTCTACAAAAGCAAAATATATATAATTTTGGTCTGATAGTCTGCACAAAGTATTGCCCAAGAAAAATATAAATTAAAAAACTGCAGGCAATCTAGATGCTCATTACCAGGGAAATAATTTAGTAAATGTATCCCAACTAAGGAAAGACTCATTTAAGAAGGAGGCAGGTCTGATGATTCAGCCATCGCTTACTCCTGAATAAGTAAAGGAATCAGTAAAATGTCTATAATATTATGTTAGCAGAAATAACAGCATTTATAATGGTTCATATGTGTTTGCATGAGGTCTATTTGGACCCATTATCCCTAGGACTGACACAGAGATGCAAAGGAGGTGGGTAGACTTTGCTTTTTAATTGATCTATAAATAAATAGTGTGCATTTTCAAAACAACAGCAGATGGTGTTTCTAAAAAAGTGTAATCTGAAATAACTTTGGGATTGAGGAGATAATCAAATTGTAATTACAGACTATTTAAGAATCTCAACGAAGAGCAAAAGCAATAGCAAGTGGCAAAAGCTGTAATAAAGAGAAAATTCATAGCTTTACATAATTTCATCACTAAAAAACACATGGTAATACATTAACAATGCTCATAACTCAGAATTTTAGAAAACTAAATTTAAGGAAATCAAGGATAAAAGAACAATTTTCTTAGGAAAAAACTTCAAGGATTCCTCTCTACACAGGAGTCAGGCAAAATCTTTCCCCAGAAGAAACAGGACTTGTTTCTTCTGCTCCTGATACTTCTCACCTCACTAAGTGAAGCACAGAGATGGCTTGTGTTCAATACCCTTCCCCACACCAAGGTTCCAGTACTTCCTTTCTTCTCTTGACCCATGCTGCTTCTATCCAAGCTATTTAAGACTCCTGATGTTCCCCCAACAACTCAATTTCAGCCCAGTCTTAGGGCCTTGTATTCTCTACCTTTGATGTGCTGGACCACTGCCTTCAGGGGCAAGTGTGGTCATCCCATACCCCTTTGCCTGCCTCAAACAGTTTGCATTAAGTTATCTGCTGTCAATCTCCTTAAGGTGACAGCCATACCACAAGTAGGACACAGGCTCTTGGGATCTCAGATCTAAAGCAATGCCTGGCACAGTGTCATGATTGAAGCTGTATTGTGAATCCAGATATTTGCCTTACTTAGTAGGCTTCATACAAACTTGGTGCCCATGGCACATGTAATGCATCTCAATATTCCATGGCACAACTCCAACCTGATTCTTGGGCCACACAATCTCCACACCCTCACCTTCCTTGCTCTTACATTTGACCTCACCATATGACTTTAGGATATGACATTACCTACAGAAAATCAGAGCCCTGTGTGCCACTCCCCAGTTGAGACTGAAAGACAGTGTGCCTCAAACCCCATGTCCTTCTTCCTATAAACTGGAAAGATGACTCGGGAGCATGTAGACTAGGGCAACAACTTAGAACGCTTGGAAGAATGAATAAATCCTAGGCTTTTGTCTATAAACATAACAGAGTGTTATTAATAGTGTCAGGGATTGATGCTTGCTCATGGGATGGGTCTCAAGTTATTGGATGGCTATTCCCTCAGTCTCTGCTCCATCTTAGCCCCTGCATTTCTTATAGACAAAACAAATTTTGGATCTAAAGTTTTGTGGGTGTGTTCAAATCCTTATTCTTCCACAGGGGTCCTGCCTGACTATAGGAAGTGGCCACTTCAGGTTCCATATCCCCACTGCTAACAGTCTCAGTTAAAGTCACCCCCATAGACCGCTCAGAGTCCCCAGCATCCCAGGTCTCTAATGCTCCCCACCCATACCTACCCATTCATTCTCTGGGCCCTCTGGCCCTCTCTCTTGTCCCTTCCCCACACCTGATCCTGAACTCTTCCATTCTCTTCCCCGTCCCCTCCCCTATCCAGTTCTCTTCCTCCATCTGCCTCCTATGACTTATATTCCCCCTTCTAAGTGAGACTAGCATAACTGTCCTCTGAGATGCCCAGCAGCTGACTGAAACAAATAACAGATGCATAGGCCCACAGCCAAACATGGGACAGCTCAGGGAGTCTATGGACGAGTTGGGGGAAGGATTGAAGGACTCGGAGGGGTTAGGAACTCCACAGGAAGACCAACAAAGACAACTGACCTGGGTCCTTGGGGGCTCTCCGAGACTGAACTGCCAACCAAAGGGCATACACAGGCTGGACTAAGCCTACATGCGTAGCAGATGTGCAGCTTTGTCTTCATCCAAGTCTCCCAACAACTGGAGCAGGGGCTGTTCCTAAACTGCCTGTGGATCCCATTCCCTTAACTGGGTAGCCTTTTCTAGCCTTTTCTAGCCTCAGCCTTTTCTCTAGGGAGAAAATACACCTAACCCTGCAGGGACTTGATGTGCCAGGGTAAGGGGATAACCAGGGGAGCCTTCATCCTCTCAGAGGAGAAGGGGAGAAGGAGAGAAGGATAGGGGAGAGACTGGGGGGGGGACCAGGAGGAGGGAGGGCTGTGATCAGGATGTAAATTAAATTAATTAATTAATGGAGAAAAAAAGAAGACTAAAAATAATGAATAAATGAATGTGTGAATAAATGAACCTCATTTCTCAACATTTCTACTCCAGATTTGAGGAACAGAAACCAAAGGAAAACAAACAAACCCAAAAGATTGTTCCTCAGACACTCTGTGCAGGAAGAACTCTAAGAGAAGCACTAGTTGTTCAATGCGTTAAGCAAGACTTCACAGGATGCTAGGGCAGAACAATGCCTGTGTGGGGAATATCAACACGCTTGATTTACTGAAGAGCCAAAGCTATTGACAAACCACTCTGTAAATTATTGATGATGCTTTAGAGTATGGTCACTTAACACAATTCAGTTATCACTCACGAGAGGGAAAAAGATCTAGTATCAGAAGTTTAAAACAAAATCAAAGTGTCAGAGACTCAGAGCCCAAACAACAACAAGAGAGACAGACAGACAGACAGACCAAGGATTGTTCACTCAGTTCCATCACTACTCAGGGATCTTCTTGTGTCCCAAAGGAAAACCTCAGCAGGCAGATCGCTTTATGAGAAGAGTCCCTGGTAGGATGGATACAGTCCCAACACAAAAATATCTAATCAATGCAGTTATTGCAGAAAGTGATTGTGATTAGACCTGGGAAGCATCTGATTCTTTAGCATGTTCTGCCAAACCTCAAGCAGCACACACATATACATTTGCAGAATGTCTGGGAGATGTAGTTGAGTTCCAGCAGCCATGCTGATTCTTAGAAAACTAAGCATTGATGTGCCTACAGGTCCACTCTGAAAGGCTGTCTGGTCTCTAGTTCACATAACAAAGTATTATCTTTACAGCTGTGGCCTGCTTCGTCGCCACAAGGGCAGGAGAGAGTCCCTTGGGGATACTTACCAAACAACTCCTGTACTGGCTGCAGCCTGAGCCCTGGGCAAAGATCAGCTATGAGATCATGGAGTTGCTTTATTAAAGAACAAATCACACTGGACAAACCTGATTGCCTTTTGGATCAGGTGGTACAATGAGAGGCTTAGCGAGTGTGGTGGAGTTCAGCATCTAGGGGGTATTCATCAAGAATCAAGGTCTACTGTATTTTTTGAAGGCACCAGAAGAACCAGCCTCTTCTCAATTCCCTCATTTGCTTATTGATGCAAAACATTTCTTAAACATTCTTATGTATGAAACAAACGGTTTTCTAAGAATTCTCTAAACGTATTTAAACAATAGTTCGGGTTATTGAAAAGCCCTTAACACTATTTTTCTACACAGCATGTGCCATTATATGAAGTCGTGTGGCAAATCTGAATACTTTTTGTGTCCTTGGGTCAGGATAGACTTCATGACTATACAGACTTCCTGCCCACGGCATGGATGGAGACAGCTCACCGATGTCCCAGTCAATAGAACCAAAGCCTGATGCCCAAGGGACAGCAGTTCTCCACACACATCTCCCTTTCTCTTAGGTGCGATCATGTGTTTATTACCTCACAATCGGAGTGTGAGAGCTCCCAGTCCCACTTCCAGATTGAACATGACCTGGTGGCTAACTGCTCCTTTCTCTTACCTTCCTTTTTCTTTATGTGGAAAGCTGGTGCCAGATTAGATTTGGACTATGCAGATAAAGGCAAATACTTAATAAAGGCAAAGAAACACTAGGGAAAGGACCTGGGTCTCCAACATACTACACTGCACAAGATCACTGACCTATTTGAAACTAGGCTATGTTGGCAGCAGTTGTCTGGCTAGGGTCTCTGCATTAATGCAGCTTATCCCCTATGTGATAGCAAAGAGAAGTGTTACTCCTATGGGACTCTGCAAACAGATACAAAAAGAGGATAAAATTTACACATTTGGGGAAGCACAAAGTTGGGAAGGCTGTCAGCTGCTGTGTCTTGAGCAGCAAAGGGTCAAAATGTTTTCTTCAAATCTTTCCTCAAAAACTTGCCCGTCGTTTCAGTGAAACAAACCCATGGATCTTTTTGCCCAAGATCAACTGAAGGCTTTACAAACTAAGGTTTGAAATGGCCTTAAAGATAACCACCACGAAGACAAAGGGAACAGCTACAAAGCCATAGAAACAAAACATAAAGCCAAGTTTGAGAAGTACATCAAGAAAGGAATCATGAGTACGGCCACCATAGCCCCATATTAGCAGGAAGTTAAACAAAGCCCAAACTATACATCAGATGCCTAAGAAAGACTGAGCCAGTTCTGGAAATGCTGTGACTATTTAATGCTTCAAGTAGCCATGTTAGGAATAATGGTTTGATTGTGTACAGGAAGAAAGCAGAAAGAAGTTTGTCCTCCATGATGGTGTGCCTACACAAGCACAGTCAAAGGGGACAAGGAATGTACAGGAGACAAATAGGGTTATGTATCATAGTAGTGTTGGACAGTGACCCTCCCTAGAAATCAGGAGCAAGGTCTCTTTTGCTGTCATGTGAAGACTCCCATTCAGCAGAACCCATCAGATCAGCAGTGGGCAAGTGCTAACCACTCTGCTTTTCTGTAACCATTCTTGTGAATGTTCTGTCTCTGGTTCAGCGTTGCATGTTATAGGATGAGGAGGTAGGGAAGAGACAACTGAAGGGAAAAAGTGAAGAACACTTGTATTATTTCTAGACCTTCCGGCCTGTAGTGAGATTCATCCAGACCTCATGAAAAGAAAACTGCATGAGATCCGGGCATCCTGACCTCTGGCCTTGATGTAAAATAGAGGAAATATGGGGTCATTTTCCTTAGGATTTCCTGTCAGAAAGGGATAAGCATGATCAATTGGTGTCCACGGAGGCAAGGTATGAAGTAGGCACTGTCAGGTGCCCACTAACAATGCCTTCTTCCCCCTCTCATGGTTAGACACGCTTTCATCATTCCCTAGTTGTCCGTGAAATTTGTCCACTTGTAAATGGGAGAAATAGGAGCAACAGCACATGCTTGGAGCAAAGGCTGTGGGATTGGAAGCCACCTCTAAACGCTCTCACTCCATGGGGACTAGAGTACAGCTGGTTGTAGCTTAGCTCTGACTCTCCAGAAAATGCTACAGGCTTGAGCAATGGCAGAGATGAAAGAAGGGAGGGAGGGAAGGAGGGAATGGAAGGTTGTTCCATTCAGTTCCTAGTTTGCATGTTGGATCTCTCCCTTAGAAAAATTTTAACGAGTTATTCAAGGGACCTTGATGGCCCAGACAACTGTGTGTCTGTTAGTTGGGAAAGGACATAGACTCTGCAACATGGCCTTGGGTCTTCCTCCTCATCTCAAGGCGTTCAAGCAGAAAGAGTGCTTGGTGTCTATTAATATTGTCCCTCATCCTCTTCTTCCTTCTCCTCCTCTTCCTCCTCTTCCTCCTCTTCCTCCTCATTCTCCCATCCTCATGTGTTGCTAATGGCTCTTGGAAATGTATTTTTCACTGAATCTCGATTTCTGTAACATATGATTATCAATTCATAACCAGTAGAATTATACAAAGGCCCAGAAATAGTGAATTTTACTAAACACAAGCAATATATTAAGTGCTTTATAAAGGCTCTTGCTTATTCAATACAAGCAATATACTCCCAATGAGGTTGATCTTGGAAGCATTGCTTTCCAAATGAGGATACTGAGGCACAAAGGATGTTAAATAACTCATGAGAAGATACACTACAGGCAATGCTTTGCTTATCCAGGGATGATATGTGCTGTATATGGATATGCCTCCAAATCTCCAACACCTCAGGTCAAAGTGACCTTGAAGCCCGTCACTACTAAATGACTCTGAAACACAGAAAATCTGAACATGGCTGTCTGCAGAGGTACAGGTCAGAGGAAGCCCACTAGCAGACCATCCTTCTTAGCTCCCTTTGGTCTTCTTTCTCCAACCAGTCACCCAGTAGTTTGGTATGAAGAAGTTTCACTTGGCCAAGGAGAATGGGACTTGATTGTACTATGCCCTCAGAACCTCCCCTACATGGGCCGTTTTATCAGGACCAGGGATGGGCTCCAAGAATTACATTAGATCCTCTTTCCTTCCTCTTTCCTCAATAGCTGCCCTGCCGGTGTTGATAGCTGTCAGCATTGAGCTTCTGTCATCTCCTCTCCTGACACTAGCTCACCACCAACCACTTTCTCTCCAAGGAGATCAAAATGCCTCTGAAATTGTCCTTCCCACTTTGCTGTATCCTATGCCCTCTGCTTCTTTCTGTTGATCCTCTATAGGATCTTAGCAATTAAGTTATTCTTTTCTGCCTCACAGGATCTGCAAGCTCAAGCTAAGGACAACAGCCTTGATTGTTGTGCTGGGATCCAGGCTCCCAGAAGAAGGTGAGTCTTCAACCCAGGACATCAGTTATCGTGAGATTTTTGACACCAGCTAAGGCTTTCTCTTCATCAAGTCTCTGTCTTCCTGTTCCATCACTTCATGGTGCCACCCATCTACCTGGAGTTCTTGGCTAGTTCCTGCCACTGGCACCCTTGGGTCCTACTACTCAGTTGGTTTCTGTTATTCTAACAGGGAACCAGGAAAAGTACAAACTTCCCAGGGGCCTCAATGAAAGTGTTCTTATCTTCAGGGGGTCTTTGATACCGCATTCTTATCTCCATTCTGCTCTTCACAAGTAGAGAGTGGGAGGTATTAATTTATCTGCTTCTTCATATATAACATCTCCTACTCTTCTGGGAGCCTATGTGGAACGTAACTGAAAGATGGCCTTCCTTGGTCCTTCTGCCCAATGTTCCTGTCTTTGCTACTTTTGTATTGCTATGATAAAACACCACAACCAAGACAACTCAAAAATAAAATGTTTAATTGGGCTTATGGTTTCAGAGAGTTATATCCCATGACAGTGAAGCAAAGGCAATGTGGCAGCACAGCTGAGGGCTTACACCTTGAACTGCAAGTAGGAGGCCAGCAGAGTATAGGGAAAGTCAAAGCTTTTCTCAGTGGCAGCAAGGCCACACCTCCTAATCCTTCTCAAACTGTTCCATTAACTGAAGACCAAGTATTCCAACATGAATCTCTTGGGAGGTGGGCATTCCATTCAAAGCACCACAAGCTCCCAGCCTCTTCACTCTTCTACAATACAGCTACACAGTACAGGCCCAGGAGGACAGCCTGACCCTGGCCCAACCCCACACTAACCCTTCATAATCCTACTCCAGTTCAGGAAATTGAGGGATTGTCCACATAGCTTTGTTTCCACTCTCATCAGTGCTATGGATATTTAAGGACATGGAAGCATGTGGACAGCTGGAGCTGGGGCTCTTGAGCAGAACATGTATATGTATGTGTATGTGCACGTGCACATGCATATGTATATCATATATATGTATATGCATATGTGTATGCATATGACATATGTGTATATAATGTCTATGCCTATGTCTATATACATATATAACATATATAATGAATATATATATATATATGGAGAGAGAGAGAGAGAGAGAGAGATTATAATAAATTTCCCTCCTTCCTTTTCTTCCTTCCAGTCTCTCCCATACCAGAGATTCTTAAACATTGGTCATGAAACAATCTCAAAATCAAATGCAGGGAGTCACACATGCACAAAAAAAATTGGCAACAGTGAAAGGCTTCTAAATGTGCAATGATCAAAATTAACTCAAAACCGAGTGCATAATGAACCTGGAGGAGTGGTGTACAGTCATGCCTGCCCCTGACAGAGCACATGACATAGCAGCAGCTTTGGTTCTGAAGACACCAAATACACACTTCGCACCTCATGTACTCTCACACCACACAATGTCAATGAGCACTTCCTGCAGTGGCTCAGACTCAAGACTATTTTCCGTTATCAGTTGCAGGGTTTTAACTGTGCATACAAAGTTTTTTTCTCTTAGGAAAACCTCATGGTTTAATTATAGAAAACAACAACTTTTAATATTTTCTCTCTCATTCCTCATCATGTATCAAATTAGTGCATCTTATAACTATATCGTGTTAGACCAAACAAGCACATACATCTCATTAGTATGCAAATTTGCTATCATCTTGCATAAATATAACTATATGTATTTTAAAGAATTGTTTTAGAATAAGTTGTTGATTTACTGTCAGTAAATGTTTGGTTTGTACAGCTAGTTAGTAGACCTATATAACAGGGTTGCATTAAAAGTTCCTTGGGTGAAAGGTGTCGTAAAAGAAATTCTGCTGGAGAAAACTAGATCTGACAGCCCTCTGCATCTTGGAAGGTTCTCTGGCACAGGCTCAGGATAGCTCTCTCCTGTGTACTCTTAGATAGGGGAAGTTTCTGACTACTGTTTGATGGAGTTCTAGCATCACACAAATCACACCCTTACAGGCATCCATACACAACAACACACACAATCACACAATCATGTACTCAGACTGACTTATACACACCAAAAGTAAAATCACACACACACACACACATACACACACACACACACACACACATGTATAAACAGACCAAACACACAT
>JADRCH010011780.1:0-12679 GCA_019843965.1 Rhynchomys soricoides
ACAATACTGATTCCCTACAGTTATAATGTAACAATACTGATTCCCTAGGCTGTTTAAAGCATTAAGGATAAGCTTACAAAGGATGTACATGTTTTATACAACAAAGTGTACAGATACCAATATGTAGCTGAGAAAACATAAAATACATTTTTAAGCATCCATGAAATATCTGGAATGATTAATCACTTAGCCACACAAAGAGCTCAGTAAATCTCTCAAGGTGAAAAATCTTTAAAAGACATTGACCTTAAATCAGAAGTAAATATCTATAAATGGACAAAGACCAAAATAATGGGCATCTGGAAGATTTTCAGCTGTTAGCATGAGAACTCTTGAATCATCATAGTGTAAAACAGATACTCATGCTGAAATTACACACCGTTTGGAAAAGATACTATATTTCAAAATTAGGAAGAGGTGATCAAAATCTTGCTTGTAAGAGAAATTATACCCTTAAGTGCATTTGTTAGTAAATAAAAATGAATAAGACCAAATAATTCTAAATAAACAGATGGATGGAATTAACTAACGCACATAGGAGAAATCCACCAGGTGTGATAAGACAGAGCAGGTTGTGAGGCCAAGCCCATTATATTGAAAAGTCCAACAGGCAAGAGGCCAGAAAGGATGATCTTAGCTAAATGAGGAAAACTCTGAAAGTACCAAGAGCAGCAACGGAGGAGTAACAGGAGGGATGGTAAAAACTCCCTGGTGGTGTTTCTAAAATACCACATTCACCATTATGCCACCATGTTTGAAACATTAGCTTTTGCTTAAGTTGGCACAAGATATAATAAAAATCCCCATATATGTAACAACCAAGTTCAAGAACAGACCCAGAACTATTTCCCTTAATTTCCCTTACAGTCAGCAAAGCTCAGATCATTTCAGGCCTGAATTTGGTCAAATTTTAAGAAAATATGGGACTTCTTTGATATATAAACTGCTTCACAGCATTAAAAGGGGTGTTGGGGTGAGTTCTGACATTCTTTGAGTTTGAATGATCAAATAAATGCCTTTCAACAAATAAAAGAGAAATGTTAGAATTCTCTGTCCAGCTTCTCATGACCAAACCAGGAGGGTTGTCAGGTGAAAAGGAAGATCCAAAGCAATCTTATTTATAAATCCTGATGCAATGACTTAAATGAAATCCAGGCAAACAAATTCCCACTGCAATATTAGAATAAAGCATCAGGGCAAAAATGAATTTGTTCTAGGGTGGAGGTGAGACTCAACAGGAGAAAAATCAAAACAGGTTACATAATACTCATTGTTTAAAAAAAAAAGAAGATAAACTCAATTGTAACAGTAGGTGTAAAAAAATCATTTTAAAAACGTTTAAGAGATAATTTTTGGTAACCCTCAAAAAATCCCATAAAATCTCACCTTTGGATAACTTGAAATTGTTGTCCCCCGGTGAGTCCTAAAAGATATTTCTGTAAGTACCTGTTAGCAACCATTTTCTTATGGCACTCATAATAAATAAACTGAGTTTTTAAAAAGCAAGATTAAGTAATATTGAAATAGATAACATAAATCTGCCATTATTGCAGATGATAAGACAGTTATAAAATTCAAGACTGTCACTATGATTAAAACTCTGAGTAAAATTCAATAAAGAGAGAAGATATAAGTAAAACACACAGAAATCGATACTTTTTCACACACTGGCAAAATCCAATAAAAAGTAACTCCAGTTATTTAATAAGAAAACTGGTGGTAAACGTGTGAGAAGTGTGAGAGAATAACTCTGGGAACTTTGCTAAAGAGGAGAAAGCATGAGCAACTGTAAACACAAGCAGTGGATGGGAAACCCAAGACATCTGACATGTCAGCTCTCCCCAAGCAAAGACAAAGATTCCATTCAACCCCTGTTAAAGTGGACCCACCGACTCTATAAGTCATATAGGGAAATGAACACACATGAATATTCACAAGAATGCATATTTGTATAAAAGAAGAGCATGAGAGATTTACATTTCCAGACCCAGAATGTATTTAGAGCTTCAGTTTAAAAATACCATGTAAAGATATAAAGGTACATGGTAAACTACATATATAAATTTAGTCTCCTTTATTTATAGACCAAAGTAATTTTAACATTCATTTTAAAATTTAATTATCCACTCATCTAATTTTTTGAAAGAAAAAATAATAAAATCACATCTGTATAAACTTACAAAAGAGGGAGATCTTCCTAATTACAACATGGAAAGTCGGTACCAGTAAAGAAAAAAGAACAAATCTGACTTTGCTTAATTTTTTTACGTGTGTGTGTGTGTGTGTGTGTGTGTGTGTGTGTGTGTGTACACACTCACCATAGTCTTACCACAGTGCACAAATGAACGTCAGAGAACAACTTAAGGGTGTTGGTCTCTCCTTCCAGAATGCCAATTTCAATATTGAACTCAAGTGGTCAAGCTTGTCAGCAAGTGCCTTTACTAGCGGAGCCATATCACTGGCCTAAGAGAATTTAAAATTTTAGCACTTGAATAATGATATCTGCTATAACCACTGGTGGGAAAATATTTGTAACATGCATAGTAGCATAGTAACTGAGCAGTAAGTCTATATACCTCACCCAAAGTCATCTACACCCAAGAAGAAAAATAGCTGCTCTTTCGGTCCTCAGATCCCAGCATTCAGTTCTAACAGTGCTCGGAAATTGTTCACTAAGATTAGAGCAACACAGGCGACACTGCCCAAGGTGTGTGGGTGTGTGTGTCTCTCTCTCTCTCTCTCTCTCTCTCTCTCTCTCTCTCCTCTCTCATTTCTCCATCATTTATCTTCCCACAAATATAAGGAGAGATGTTTATGTTTTCATTTCTAATAGGATTCAATTCTTCACTTAACATTAATAGTTGACTAGACACATAGATTAAAAGTTCAGCCCTGTGGAGTCCTGCCAGACCTAATCCTCTCTACCACCTTCTCTCACCCAGCACTCCTCTGTGATCACTATGCTCTGCCTTCCTGCTCTCTCTGGATCTCTTAGAACCCTCAGAACCTTTGCAGAGGTCATGCTGCCATTTGGGAAGCCTGAGAGGACTGTATCAATCCTCCAGCCTCTGCACACATTCCCCCTTCCTCCACGGCCTGCAAGTCCCAGATAGAGTGTGCAAAGGACGACCTCTTAGATTTATTAGATTAGCTCTCAGATAGCTTGTTTCAAATGTTTAATAACTGTAACTGCCTGGCTACTTGCTTCTGGTAATTTTATTCCCTAGAATATCCGCTTTCTAGGGCTGGGACTATGATCTGTGTGGTTCATTTGGTCAGCCTTTGCAGCTCAAGGAATGTCTGATATGTAGAAAGTGCTAAATTAAAATGTTTAAAGAATTAAAGAGTAAGGGTAATATTAAGCTATTCACGGAAGTAGCAGTAGCAGTTAACACATGGAAAAAATGAAACTAAATAAGACTGAAATACAACTTTAATACTCCATATGGGAAAACAGAATCTTAATATTCAGGATTACTGGAGCAATAGAAAGATGTGCCCTACCTTACACTGAGGGCATGTTTCAGTTCAATCATTTGGAAGCAATTTGGCTTTTCCCAGGGGTGTGCTGGAATCAGTTTAAATTGATTGGTACCAGTTTACAAGGGTATGTAGTTAATTATTGAAGACTTTTTTAGATCAGTTGGTGGCCTGAAATCCCCCCATGGAGGCAATATTCGCACCATGGAAACAGGCACATGATAGATAGATGGCTGATGGTACTGGTTAGACACCCAGTTTAAATCATATCTTTGTCTACAAAAGCAAAATATATATAATTTTGGTCTGATAGTCTGCACAAAGTATTGCCCAAGAAAAATATAAATTAAAAAACTGCAGGCAATCTAGATGCTCATTACCAGGGAAATAATTTAGTAAATGTATCCCAACTAAGGAAAGACTCATTTAAGAAGGAGGCAGGTCTGATGATTCAGCCATCGCTTACTCCTGAATAAGTAAAGGAATCAGTAAAATGTCTATAATATTATGTTAGCAGAAATAACAGCATTTATAATGGTTCATATGTGTTTGCATGAGGTCTATTTGGACCCATTATCCCTAGGACTGACACAGAGATGCAAAGGAGGTGGGTAGACTTTGCTTTTTAATTGATCTATAAATAAATAGTGTGCATTTTCAAAACAACAGCAGATGGTGTTTCTAAAAAAGTGTAATCTGAAATAACTTTGGGATTGAGGAGATAATCAAATTGTAATTACAGACTATTTAAGAATCTCAACGAAGAGCAAAAGCAATAGCAAGTGGCAAAAGCTGTAATAAAGAGAAAATTCATAGCTTTACATAATTTCATCACTAAAAAACACATGGTAATACATTAACAATGCTCATAACTCAGAATTTTAGAAAACTAAATTTAAGGAAATCAAGGATAAAAGAACAATTTTCTTAGGAAAAAACTTCAAGGATTCCTCTCTACACAGGAGTCAGGCAAAATCTTTCCCCAGAAGAAACAGGACTTGTTTCTTCTGCTCCTGATACTTCTCACCTCACTAAGTGAAGCACAGAGATGGCTTGTGTTCAATACCCTTCCCCACACCAAGGTTCCAGTACTTCCTTTCTTCTCTTGACCCATGCTGCTTCTATCCAAGCTATTTAAGACTCCTGATGTTCCCCCAACAACTCAATTTCAGCCCAGTCTTAGGGCCTTGTATTCTCTACCTTTGATGTGCTGGACCACTGCCTTCAGGGGCAAGTGTGGTCATCCCATACCCCTTTGCCTGCCTCAAACAGTTTGCATTAAGTTATCTGCTGTCAATCTCCTTAAGGTGACAGCCATACCACAAGTAGGACACAGGCTCTTGGGATCTCAGATCTAAAGCAATGCCTGGCACAGTGTCATGATTGAAGCTGTATTGTGAATCCAGATATTTGCCTTACTTAGTAGGCTTCATACAAACTTGGTGCCCATGGCACATGTAATGCATCTCAATATTCCATGGCACAACTCCAACCTGATTCTTGGGCCACACAATCTCCACACCCTCACCTTCCTTGCTCTTACATTTGACCTCACCATATGACTTTAGGATATGACATTACCTACAGAAAATCAGAGCCCTGTGTGCCACTCCCCAGTTGAGACTGAAAGACAGTGTGCCTCAAACCCCATGTCCTTCTTCCTATAAACTGGAAAGATGACTCGGGAGCATGTAGACTAGGGCAACAACTTAGAACGCTTGGAAGAATGAATAAATCCTAGGCTTTTGTCTATAAACATAACAGAGTGTTATTAATAGTGTCAGGGATTGATGCTTGCTCATGGGATGGGTCTCAAGTTATTGGATGGCTATTCCCTCAGTCTCTGCTCCATCTTAGCCCCTGCATTTCTTATAGACAAAACAAATTTTGGATCTAAAGTTTTGTGGGTGTGTTCAAATCCTTATTCTTCCACAGGGGTCCTGCCTGACTATAGGAAGTGGCCACTTCAGGTTCCATATCCCCACTGCTAACAGTCTCAGTTAAAGTCACCCCCATAGACCGCTCAGAGTCCCCAGCATCCCAGGTCTCTAATGCTCCCCACCCATACCTACCCATTCATTCTCTGGGCCCTCTGGCCCTCTCTCTTGTCCCTTCCCCACACCTGATCCTGAACTCTTCCATTCTCTTCCCCGTCCCCTCCCCTATCCAGTTCTCTTCCTCCATCTGCCTCCTATGACTTATATTCCCCCTTCTAAGTGAGACTAGCATAACTGTCCTCTGAGATGCCCAGCAGCTGACTGAAACAAATAACAGATGCATAGGCCCACAGCCAAACATGGGACAGCTCAGGGAGTCTATGGACGAGTTGGGGGAAGGATTGAAGGACTCGGAGGGGTTAGGAACTCCACAGGAAGACCAACAAAGACAACTGACCTGGGTCCTTGGGGGCTCTCCGAGACTGAACTGCCAACCAAAGGGCATACACAGGCTGGACTAAGCCTACATGCGTAGCAGATGTGCAGCTTTGTCTTCATCCAAGTCTCCCAACAACTGGAGCAGGGGCTGTTCCTAAACTGCCTGTGGATCCCATTCCCTTAACTGGGTAGCCTTTTCTAGCCTTTTCTAGCCTCAGCCTTTTCTCTAGGGAGAAAATACACCTAACCCTGCAGGGACTTGATGTGCCAGGGTAAGGGGATAACCAGGGGAGCCTTCATCCTCTCAGAGGAGAAGGGGAGAAGGAGAGAAGGATAGGGGAGAGACTGGGGGGGGGACCAGGAGGAGGGAGGGCTGTGATCAGGATGTAAATTAAATTAATTAATTAATGGAGAAAAAAAGAAGACTAAAAATAATGAATAAATGAATGTGTGAATAAATGAACCTCATTTCTCAACATTTCTACTCCAGATTTGAGGAACAGAAACCAAAGGAAAACAAACAAACCCAAAAGATTGTTCCTCAGACACTCTGTGCAGGAAGAACTCTAAGAGAAGCACTAGTTGTTCAATGCGTTAAGCAAGACTTCACAGGATGCTAGGGCAGAACAATGCCTGTGTGGGGAATATCAACACGCTTGATTTACTGAAGAGCCAAAGCTATTGACAAACCACTCTGTAAATTATTGATGATGCTTTAGAGTATGGTCACTTAACACAATTCAGTTATCACTCACGAGAGGGAAAAAGATCTAGTATCAGAAGTTTAAAACAAAATCAAAGTGTCAGAGACTCAGAGCCCAAACAACAACAAGAGAGACAGACAGACAGACAGACCAAGGATTGTTCACTCAGTTCCATCACTACTCAGGGATCTTCTTGTGTCCCAAAGGAAAACCTCAGCAGGCAGATCGCTTTATGAGAAGAGTCCCTGGTAGGATGGATACAGTCCCAACACAAAAATATCTAATCAATGCAGTTATTGCAGAAAGTGATTGTGATTAGACCTGGGAAGCATCTGATTCTTTAGCATGTTCTGCCAAACCTCAAGCAGCACACACATATACATTTGCAGAATGTCTGGGAGATGTAGTTGAGTTCCAGCAGCCATGCTGATTCTTAGAAAACTAAGCATTGATGTGCCTACAGGTCCACTCTGAAAGGCTGTCTGGTCTCTAGTTCACATAACAAAGTATTATCTTTACAGCTGTGGCCTGCTTCGTCGCCACAAGGGCAGGAGAGAGTCCCTTGGGGATACTTACCAAACAACTCCTGTACTGGCTGCAGCCTGAGCCCTGGGCAAAGATCAGCTATGAGATCATGGAGTTGCTTTATTAAAGAACAAATCACACTGGACAAACCTGATTGCCTTTTGGATCAGGTGGTACAATGAGAGGCTTAGCGAGTGTGGTGGAGTTCAGCATCTAGGGGGTATTCATCAAGAATCAAGGTCTACTGTATTTTTTGAAGGCACCAGAAGAACCAGCCTCTTCTCAATTCCCTCATTTGCTTATTGATGCAAAACATTTCTTAAACATTCTTATGTATGAAACAAACGGTTTTCTAAGAATTCTCTAAACGTATTTAAACAATAGTTCGGGTTATTGAAAAGCCCTTAACACTATTTTTCTACACAGCATGTGCCATTATATGAAGTCGTGTGGCAAATCTGAATACTTTTTGTGTCCTTGGGTCAGGATAGACTTCATGACTATACAGACTTCCTGCCCACGGCATGGATGGAGACAGCTCACCGATGTCCCAGTCAATAGAACCAAAGCCTGATGCCCAAGGGACAGCAGTTCTCCACACACATCTCCCTTTCTCTTAGGTGCGATCATGTGTTTATTACCTCACAATCGGAGTGTGAGAGCTCCCAGTCCCACTTCCAGATTGAACATGACCTGGTGGCTAACTGCTCCTTTCTCTTACCTTCCTTTTTCTTTATGTGGAAAGCTGGTGCCAGATTAGATTTGGACTATGCAGATAAAGGCAAATACTTAATAAAGGCAAAGAAACACTAGGGAAAGGACCTGGGTCTCCAACATACTACACTGCACAAGATCACTGACCTATTTGAAACTAGGCTATGTTGGCAGCAGTTGTCTGGCTAGGGTCTCTGCATTAATGCAGCTTATCCCCTATGTGATAGCAAAGAGAAGTGTTACTCCTATGGGACTCTGCAAACAGATACAAAAAGAGGATAAAATTTACACATTTGGGGAAGCACAAAGTTGGGAAGGCTGTCAGCTGCTGTGTCTTGAGCAGCAAAGGGTCAAAATGTTTTCTTCAAATCTTTCCTCAAAAACTTGCCCGTCGTTTCAGTGAAACAAACCCATGGATCTTTTTGCCCAAGATCAACTGAAGGCTTTACAAACTAAGGTTTGAAATGGCCTTAAAGATAACCACCACGAAGACAAAGGGAACAGCTACAAAGCCATAGAAACAAAACATAAAGCCAAGTTTGAGAAGTACATCAAGAAAGGAATCATGAGTACGGCCACCATAGCCCCATATTAGCAGGAAGTTAAACAAAGCCCAAACTATACATCAGATGCCTAAGAAAGACTGAGCCAGTTCTGGAAATGCTGTGACTATTTAATGCTTCAAGTAGCCATGTTAGGAATAATGGTTTGATTGTGTACAGGAAGAAAGCAGAAAGAAGTTTGTCCTCCATGATGGTGTGCCTACACAAGCACAGTCAAAGGGGACAAGGAATGTACAGGAGACAAATAGGGTTATGTATCATAGTAGTGTTGGACAGTGACCCTCCCTAGAAATCAGGAGCAAGGTCTCTTTTGCTGTCATGTGAAGACTCCCATTCAGCAGAACCCATCAGATCAGCAGTGGGCAAGTGCTAACCACTCTGCTTTTCTGTAACCATTCTTGTGAATGTTCTGTCTCTGGTTCAGCGTTGCATGTTATAGGATGAGGAGGTAGGGAAGAGACAACTGAAGGGAAAAAGTGAAGAACACTTGTATTATTTCTAGACCTTCCGGCCTGTAGTGAGATTCATCCAGACCTCATGAAAAGAAAACTGCATGAGATCCGGGCATCCTGACCTCTGGCCTTGATGTAAAATAGAGGAAATATGGGGTCATTTTCCTTAGGATTTCCTGTCAGAAAGGGATAAGCATGATCAATTGGTGTCCACGGAGGCAAGGTATGAAGTAGGCACTGTCAGGTGCCCACTAACAATGCCTTCTTCCCCCTCTCATGGTTAGACACGCTTTCATCATTCCCTAGTTGTCCGTGAAATTTGTCCACTTGTAAATGGGAGAAATAGGAGCAACAGCACATGCTTGGAGCAAAGGCTGTGGGATTGGAAGCCACCTCTAAACGCTCTCACTCCATGGGGACTAGAGTACAGCTGGTTGTAGCTTAGCTCTGACTCTCCAGAAAATGCTACAGGCTTGAGCAATGGCAGAGATGAAAGAAGGGAGGGAGGGAAGGAGGGAATGGAAGGTTGTTCCATTCAGTTCCTAGTTTGCATGTTGGATCTCTCCCTTAGAAAAATTTTAACGAGTTATTCAAGGGACCTTGATGGCCCAGACAACTGTGTGTCTGTTAGTTGGGAAAGGACATAGACTCTGCAACATGGCCTTGGGTCTTCCTCCTCATCTCAAGGCGTTCAAGCAGAAAGAGTGCTTGGTGTCTATTAATATTGTCCCTCATCCTCTTCTTCCTTCTCCTCCTCTTCCTCCTCTTCCTCCTCTTCCTCCTCATTCTCCCATCCTCATGTGTTGCTAATGGCTCTTGGAAATGTATTTTTCACTGAATCTCGATTTCTGTAACATATGATTATCAATTCATAACCAGTAGAATTATACAAAGGCCCAGAAATAGTGAATTTTACTAAACACAAGCAATATATTAAGTGCTTTATAAAGGCTCTTGCTTATTCAATACAAGCAATATACTCCCAATGAGGTTGATCTTGGAAGCATTGCTTTCCAAATGAGGATACTGAGGCACAAAGGATGTTAAATAACTCATGAGAAGATACACTACAGGCAATGCTTTGCTTATCCAGGGATGATATGTGCTGTATATGGATATGCCTCCAAATCTCCAACACCTCAGGTCAAAGTGACCTTGAAGCCCGTCACTACTAAATGACTCTGAAACACAGAAAATCTGAACATGGCTGTCTGCAGAGGTACAGGTCAGAGGAAGCCCACTAGCAGACCATCCTTCTTAGCTCCCTTTGGTCTTCTTTCTCCAACCAGTCACCCAGTAGTTTGGTATGAAGAAGTTTCACTTGGCCAAGGAGAATGGGACTTGATTGTACTATGCCCTCAGAACCTCCCCTACATGGGCCGTTTTATCAGGACCAGGGATGGGCTCCAAGAATTACATTAGATCCTCTTTCCTTCCTCTTTCCTCAATAGCTGCCCTGCCGGTGTTGATAGCTGTCAGCATTGAGCTTCTGTCATCTCCTCTCCTGACACTAGCTCACCACCAACCACTTTCTCTCCAAGGAGATCAAAATGCCTCTGAAATTGTCCTTCCCACTTTGCTGTATCCTATGCCCTCTGCTTCTTTCTGTTGATCCTCTATAGGATCTTAGCAATTAAGTTATTCTTTTCTGCCTCACAGGATCTGCAAGCTCAAGCTAAGGACAACAGCCTTGATTGTTGTGCTGGGATCCAGGCTCCCAGAAGAAGGTGAGTCTTCAACCCAGGACATCAGTTATCGTGAGATTTTTGACACCAGCTAAGGCTTTCTCTTCATCAAGTCTCTGTCTTCCTGTTCCATCACTTCATGGTGCCACCCATCTACCTGGAGTTCTTGGCTAGTTCCTGCCACTGGCACCCTTGGGTCCTACTACTCAGTTGGTTTCTGTTATTCTAACAGGGAACCAGGAAAAGTACAAACTTCCCAGGGGCCTCAATGAAAGTGTTCTTATCTTCAGGGGGTCTTTGATACCGCATTCTTATCTCCATTCTGCTCTTCACAAGTAGAGAGTGGGAGGTATTAATTTATCTGCTTCTTCATATATAACATCTCCTACTCTTCTGGGAGCCTATGTGGAACGTAACTGAAAGATGGCCTTCCTTGGTCCTTCTGCCCAATGTTCCTGTCTTTGCTACTTTTGTATTGCTATGATAAAACACCACAACCAAGACAACTCAAAAATAAAATGTTTAATTGGGCTTATGGTTTCAGAGAGTTATATCCCATGACAGTGAAGCAAAGGCAATGTGGCAGCACAGCTGAGGGCTTACACCTTGAACTGCAAGTAGGAGGCCAGCAGAGTATAGGGAAAGTCAAAGCTTTTCTCAGTGGCAGCAAGGCCACACCTCCTAATCCTTCTCAAACTGTTCCATTAACTGAAGACCAAGTATTCCAACATGAATCTCTTGGGAGGTGGGCATTCCATTCAAAGCACCACAAGCTCCCAGCCTCTTCACTCTTCTACAATACAGCTACACAGTACAGGCCCAGGAGGACAGCCTGACCCTGGCCCAACCCCACACTAACCCTTCATAATCCTACTCCAGTTCAGGAAATTGAGGGATTGTCCACATAGCTTTGTTTCCACTCTCATCAGTGCTATGGATATTTAAGGACATGGAAGCATGTGGACAGCTGGAGCTGGGGCTCTTGAGCAGAACATGTATATGTATGTGTATGTGCACGTGCACATGCATATGTATATCATATATATGTATATGCATATGTGTATGCATATGACATATGTGTATATAATGTCTATGCCTATGTCTATATACATATATAACATATATAATGAATATATATATATATATGGAGAGAGAGAGAGAGAGAGAGAGATTATAATAAATTTCCCTCCTTCCTTTTCTTCCTTCCAGTCTCTCCCATACCAGAGATTCTTAAACATTGGTCATGAAACAATCTCAAAATCAAATGCAGGGAGTCACACATGCACAAAAAAAATTGGCAACAGTGAAAGGCTTCTAAATGTGCAATGATCAAAATTAACTCAAAACCGAGTGCATAATGAACCTGGAGGAGTGGTGTACAGTCATGCCTGCCCCTGACAGAGCACATGACATAGCAGCAGCTTTGGTTCTGAAGACACCAAATACACACTTCGCACCTCATGTACTCTCACACCACACAATGTCAATGAGCACTTCCTGCAGTGGCTCAGACTCAAGACTATTTTCCGTTATCAGTTGCAGGGTTTTAACTGTGCATACAAAGTTTTTTTCTCTTAGGAAAACCTCATGGTTTAATTATAGAAAACAACAACTTTTAATATTTTCTCTCTCATTCCTCATCATGTATCAAATTAGTGCATCTTATAACTATATCGTGTTAGACCAAACAAGCACATACATCTCATTAGTATGCAAATTTGCTATCATCTTGCATAAATATAACTATATGTATTTTAAAGAATTGTTTTAGAATAAGTTGTTGATTTACTGTCAGTAAATGTTTGGTTTGTACAGCTAGTTAGTAGACCTATATAACAGGGTTGCATTAAAAGTTCCTTGGGTGAAAGGTGTCGTAAAAGAAATTCTGCTGGAGAAAACTAGATCTGACAGCCCTCTGCATCTTGGAAGGTTCTCTGGCACAGGCTCAGGATAGCTCTCTCCTGTGTACTCTTAGATAGGGGAAGTTTCTGACTACTGTTTGATGGAGTTCTAGCATCACACAAATCACACCCTTACAGGCATCCATACACAACAACACACACAATCACACAATCATGTACTCAGACTGACTTATACACACCAAAAGTAAAATCACACACACACACACACACACACACACACACACACACACACACATGTATAAACAGACCAAACACACAT